>ONZH01022982.1:0-15771 GCA_900303285.1 Rhinella marina
TTGTGAAACTAATAGGTTGCCCTTAATGACCAAGAACTTTGTTTGTTAGCCGTTAGTGATAAAATTCCCTGGTCCATGTTTGTGTCAGTACTCCCAGAAGATGAGAAGGAAGCCCTGCTTGCAGTATCCCTCACATGCCATATCTCAAACAGTCTGAGACTTTATGAAAAAAGAGGGTTATCAAGGAGATTGTATCCCCTTCTAACACTCTTTTGTACCTTGAGAAAAAGGAAAGTAAGAAGGGCAAAACCAACCCAGTACCAGGTGGTACATGACCTACATGCTGTCAATGAAGCCACAGTTTTTAACACCCGCATTGTGTCCAATCCACACACCTTGTTGATTCAGGTTCCCACTACCTCTACCCACTACACAGTAATTAATTTGGCTAATGTTTTCTTTTCTGTACCACTACATCCAGACAGTTGGTATTTGTTTGCCTTCACGCATGAGAGTAAAAAGTATACCTTGGTGGTGCTGCTCCAGGGAGCCCAGAACTCACCAAGTATGTATACTGCAGCCATGTCACAAGGTTCGCCAGATTGGAACGTACCACATCCGGAGGTTGTGCTCCTGCAATATGTTGATGACTTATTGCTCTGCTGTCCCTCCAGGGACATCGGTGTATAGGTTTCCCTGTCACTCTTGTCCTTTTTGGCTGATCATGGCTGCAAGGTGTCAAAAACAAAACCTCAGTTTTGCTGCATTACTGTTACCTTCCTGGGGTGAAACATCTCACCCCTGAATGAAAGAAGTCTGTGGAGGACACCTCTTTGCTCAGAAACGTGAATGCACTGAGGACATTTTTGGGCCTCGTTTCTTATTGCAGACCTTGGACATGCAAGTTTAATGCAGCCTCTTTATGGTTGTTTGTCCTCTAGCCCCTTCCACTTTACAGATTAAGTAGTAGATGCGTTTTATACCCTAAAACTGGTAATTTTGTGCTCCCCCGCACTGGGCCAGATTATTAAATTTTTAATTGTAATATATAGAAGTGAATGGCCCTGCTTCAGCTGTCCTCACTTTAACTGTATGGCCAGCAACAAAGCCCAGTGGCATATTATTCAGCCCAACCTGACCCTGTGGCCAGAGGTGCCCCTTTCTGCATCAGAGCTGTAGCAGTTGTACAAGCCCTGCTTGATAAAAGCTCTGAGATAGTTCTGAACCACAAAGTGACAGTGCCTGCTCCTCATGATATTACATTTATCCTCACATAGGTATAACTCAAAAATCTTTTTGATGCCCGCCTTTTAAGAATGCAGTGTTCCATTTTGTTGCCTGACAATGTTAGTATCCAAAGGTGTAATACTTTGAATCCAGCCACCGTGTTCCCTCGGGAGAAAGGGGGGAGGGAAGAGTTAGGGCACCTCATGACTGTTTGCAGATGATGTCACAAGAGACAGTGGGATATGGTAAGTCAACCATTAGATAATTCAGATCATGTGCTCTTTGTGGATGGATCGAGGTATGGGTATGCCAGGATGGCAGGTACTACACAGGTTGAGAAGTGGTGACTAAATATGACACTCTAAAAAAGTAGAGTCCTTACCACCACACATGTCAGCCCAAGAAGAGAGGCCAGAGATTCTGGAGATGGTTTGTAGATATGCAGAGGGAAAAACAGTCAACATTTACACTGATTCCAGGTATGCCTTTGAGCCCATGACTATGGGCCCATTTGGAAAGCCAGAGACTTCATGACCCCTTCACGTAAATCCATCAAAAATTGGGAAGCGGTGAGGTCTCTGATGGAACCCCTCATGTTGCCAACTTGAGTGGCAGTGATAAGAATGAAAGGCCACTGTGAAACAGACACAGAGGAGGCGAAGGGAAAAGCCAAGGCAGATCAGGTGGCAAAAATTGGCTGCCAAATTGCCTAGGCAGACCCCTGCCTTAGTGACCACAGCTCAGGTCCCTGAAATAACTCCTCCTGTCTCCCTGGAAGTTCTTAACACCTTACAGAACCAGGCAGAGAAGGAGGAAAGGGACCAGTGGGTGTCAAAAGGGGGGCCTGCAAAGGAGGGACTAATACAGTTTCAAGGAAAACTCTGCCTTCCCAGATCCCTCTAACCCACAATGGCACAGGCAACCCATGGAGTGACGCACCAGTCAAAAACTGCTGTGTGATTTAATACATAGTGCATGGTACGCCCCAGGGTTCAGCACTGTAGCAGCCAGATATACTAAAGGATGTATGAAGTGATGCCCCGAACAAACGTGGCTCAGATGGTTACGGTACCTCAGAAACACACACTTCGCCCCTTGTATCCATTTCAAAAAGTGAAGACTATGTTCAACTACCCAAGGTGGGTGTGTATGAGTATGTATTGGTGTGTGATTACTTGTTTTCAGGATGGCCAGAAGCATACCCGGTACCTAAGGTCACAGCCTAGACCACAGCAAAGAAGATTATGGCCGAAGTTGTATGCAGGTATGAGGTACCAGAGACCGCTGAAGGTGACACAGGTCTTCACAGGTGAAGTGATGCAAGAGATCATTAAGGTTTTTGGTGTAGGACAAGCCTGAAGTGCTTCGTACCATCCACAAAGCAGCGGTAGGGTAGGAAAGAACTGAACGGGACACTAAAGCTAAAGATTCAAAAAGCCATGGCACAGACTGATAAACCATGGACAGAGTGCCTGCTGTAGCCCTCTTTTCAGTAAGGTATACCCTTAACTGTAAGACAGGGCTTAGTCCCTTTGAGGTCATTTTTGGGGTCAGCCCCTAGGACAGGATTGTATTTCCCACAGCAGCTCCAGATGCAACATGGTTGTCTGACAGATTATGTGATCAGTTTGCACAAGCATTTGACTAAAACACATTCTCGAGTTTTTGCTTCACTTCTGGATCGGATCCTGATAAGGTACCAGGGACCCACCCACCTGTGTCTGGGGATTGGGTGGTAAAAAGACATGGTAAAACAGTCCTCAAACCCTGGTTTGATGGTCCATTACAAGTGATGTTAACCCCAAGCACATCAGTGAAGCTCAAAGGAAAGCCAGCTGAGAGTTTGGACACACATGTATTTATAGATGCCATAGGAGTCCCAAGGGGGGTCCCCAATGAGTTCAAAGCAAGAGATCAGGTGGTAGCGGAATTTGAGTCGCTTATTCCCACTATCGCCATCAACAAAAATGTAGATTGGATTAATTACATCTATTATAATCAGCAGAGATTTGTGAACTACTCCAGAGATGCCCTGAAAGGGATTGTGGAACAGTTGGGTCCCACGAGTATCATGGCATTCCAGAACAGAATGGCATTGGATATTCTTCTGGCAGAGAAAGGTGGAGTATGTAAGATGATAGGAGATACTAGTTGTACTCTTATTCCAGATAACCTGGGACCAGATGAACAAGTGATGAATGCCCCGAATGGACTCACATCTTTATCTGAGGAGTTTAAAAGGAACTCGGGCATCAGTGATCCATGGGATGCCTGGTTTGACTGGCTGAAAGACTGGAGAAAATATCTGGCCCAGTTAGGAGTTGTCATTTTGATAAGCCTGAAATAATGCTTGCTTGGTTTCTTGTGTAATCCCTTGTGCTAGGAAACTGTTGACAAAGTGGAGAATTCCATCCCAGAGATGATCATGACAAAACCATATAATGACATCGGAAACAAGATTCATGTGCCCTTGGATGACATCAGCCCCCCCTCAATTACAGTGCTATGAGGCGGAAGTAAAGATTCCTTGGGACTCTGTGTTTCAATGGTTGATAAGCCCGACAACTAACCTTAAAAAGAAGTGATGTATAGCTTTAACATATATCCACATATTCACATAATCCTTCACATAATCCTTGCTTAAAGTAGCTTAGTGTGAGTGGTCCTGTGCGCCCAGAGGATTCCTGACCCACAGCGGAAGAAGGAGAAGACTACCAGATGGATGTCAGGGAAGAAGTCCCCCATGAAGTTCCAGTGAAGCCCTTGTTAAGGCCAGAGTTAGAATCTGACTTTCCTTTGTGCAAGTCCACTAAGAGGTGAAGAGGACGTAGGCACAATGGGACAGATTGTTAGGCCTACTTAGATTAGGGATAGACAACACCATGCTTGAAATGGCTTCAAAGGTGGGACTGTCATGGATGTGAAGACTGAAGAAGTGAAGCCATTACAAGATGGCGTCGGCTCCGGGATCACTCCTGCTCTTATCTGTAGTTTACATTCTTTAGCTAGACTAGATGCGCAGAAGTGAAACTTTATTTTGCATTACTAACCAATAAAATATATCCTAACCCTCAGGAGAGGATTCACCCCCTCCCTGGGGTATATAACCCTTCTATCCTCCTCTAATAAACAAGAACCTCTTTGACCCTACCAGGTGTCAGTGTTGTTTCTTCCATGCATGTAAAATCCTAGGATTACTTTAATTTGGAGCAGAGAAACAAACTTTGTGGCTCCCTTTGAGAGTCATCCTTATCAACAGTCTCATCAGCAGAGATCACAGTCTCTTTAAATCGGGCTTCTGGCCCTTTAAGCTCCACACAGCAATTCCTTGCAAACACAGCTTTTCCACAATAGGCTTCTGGCCCTTTAAGCTCTGCAGCACCCAGCTTCGTGTGCCATTTTCATGCCTTAGCATACCTCCACCATATGTGACAACTCGGAGTCACTTAGCTCTCCAGAATCGCCATCTTCTCATCTTAGACGGTTGGCAAACCTCAAGAAGTTACTCCAAAACTGAAGATTTGGGTGCAAACTGGTCACTACCAGCTTTTATTGTCACTTTTACAGTAATGCAAACAACTCAAACACAAATCCTCGGCCGTCTGGCCACTGACTACACAATATTGTCCCTCTCTATCGGGATCTGGGTCTACTACCCAGCTCCCCAAAACACACCACGGTGCTTACCCCACACAGGGTAGAGGGTTCTGGCTCCCACTGGCCTTCTCTCAGCCTGCTCCTTCCCAAGACTGGGAGCCCTGACTGAGGAGCCCAGCCCACCTTTACCTGAGCTCCTCAGCTGGCTGCTAATTACCTTTCATTAACAGCCAGGCTGATACACACACTGAGGAAAAACACTATTTTCCCAGCCTTTCTTCTTCTCACCGAGCTTCCTCTGGGTGAGATACACCATTTTATGGCCCTCATATGGCCCTCTGGCAGCTGCACTGCCACACCTTCTCTAAACTTTTGAATGCACATGTCCAAATGTTTCAACACTTTTTGCACAACTTGCTGTTCTCTAACAAGGAGCTTAATGGCAAAATTCACAACAGGTGTTTGATCCATTAATTGCCCAATAAATTTCCTGGTTCAATTAGAACTGGTATTTAAACAGTCTTCCTCATCATGCTGCTCACATTTTGACATCATTTTGAAAAAGGCTCTATGAATGAGCTGAAATGTTCCAACCTCATTTTTTGTGAGAGTGCCACATTTTTTTTCTTCTGGATTTGTTGGCGGATCCATTGGCCTACACCTCCATATTAATAGTTGGCCCGCTGTGCTGCCATTTCTCTCTCAAAATAAGGTAGCTCTTTACCGCAGTGTTATGAAGTAACTTGTCCTCCTGTGTGATTATGACAGGTTCTGTGTGCACTAATAGGACAGTGGCTATTTTATTTCCCCTGATGATTGCTCCCTAGACAAAATGAAACATTATAACTAATGAAAGGTATTTGGGAATATATTTATAATAAAGTAATATTTAAGTATTTTTATTTTCTTAATTCCCAGAGAACCCCTTTAAAGAACAACACCAAAAAATGTGCCACACAGTATATAGATATATATCTATAAGGTGTAACTGAATATGCCAACTATAACCCTACAAATGCCCCAAAACGGAACGTGGTCTATGTATAACATCTTTTGGGGGATTATATTGCCAGTAGTCCAGGCTCTGGCTCAGCCCCATTACTTTGGTCTGTTGTTTTTTGCCCCATCTTTGCATTTATTATGTATTATTATTATATATTTTATCATGTGAATTAATCAATTTTGGATACTTTTATATATATTCTGCTATAAGGTGTCTTTTTGCTCCGTTTTGGGGCATTTGTAGGGTTATAACCCCTTTAAAAAAGACTGCATGACTTGTGTGCTGCCCTAATTTACCGGGTTGTCCAGTGGGCTTAATTTTTTATGTATTCAGAAAAAGAAAAAGATAAAAAAGAAGCACTACTCAACTCACCGATCCCAACCAATGCCATATTAACACTTACTTTCTCTCCCACAGGTCTTTACTTTCAGTTCCTGGTTTCACACACAGGAAATGGCAAGAGGTACCTGCTCAGCCAATCACTGGCCACATCAGTGATCTGCCTCAGTCTGTACAGTAAGTGGCTGAGCAGGCATCTTCAAGAATGTCGAACCATGACCCAGAAGTAGAGACCGAGAAGACCTTGTAAATGTTGGCAGCAGTGGCAGAGGATCGGTAGATAACTTTTTAAATCTATTCTTCTCCATATATTGCACTGGACAACTCCTTTAAGCTTCCCTTCTTTAAACCTTCTGCAGATCAGCCTCACCACAGTGTACAGAGAAAAGCAGTACAGTACATTGTACTCAATAGTTTCATATCTATAATGGTCTATGTGCTTACAGGATTGATACCCAATTGAATATTTTAGATTGGCTTAAGAATCCTCTAACTCACAAGTCTTTCACATTTTAGGCCACTTTCACACGTCTTCTGGTTAGTATGTTACATCAATATAAGTAAGATAAAAGGAGAAGATGAATCTATACCTAGAAAATGCATTTTATACTAGGACCAGGGGCGGAATGGCCATAGACCCTACAGGAAAATTTCCTGGTGGGCTCCTACCCAGAGGGCCACCTAAACCCTACTCCTGGCAAAAAGCCAGGTATATAAAGATCTGATGCTCTCAGTATTAATTAATTTAGGCAGTATTTTGTGCTGCACTTTGGTATCTGAGGCCACTTTTATTATTTTTTTCAGGGCCACTTTAAGTTCCCAGTCCGCCCCTGACTGGAACAAATTTTGCACTTCTTCTGTGGGATCACTTTTAGTTTTGGCTTACAAATGTTGATGCAAAACACTGACCAAATTATTGTCATGGTCTTGTGAAAGTGGCCATAGGGAAATTATTAATTTTAAGCAAATAAACTTTTTATCTACGGTAATACTCATCTTGTCTTTTGGATCCTTTAATACACTGTGTGAAAATGGAAGAATTATGTCTTGTGTATCTTATCCCCTGAACCATGAATAATTAAGAAAGTAGCATTCTTTGAGGTTAAGGAATATTTAACCTCCTCAAATTGCTAGGCAATATGAAGTCCACAAAACTGCTGCTGTTATCTAGGTAACCCCTGACACGCAGTAGGTCAGTTAAACATTGCAGTCGGTTGCTGTTTTCATTTCTGTAGCTTTTCCTCCTGCTGATTTTTTTTTTCTTTTCATTTAGCCTAATGTATGGAATAAACCATAAAAATACATAACTGGAAATACAGGAATATCACTGATGCTTAAAATGTCATTTTGACTCTTAAAGCTAATGTTTAAAGCGGTTGAAATGTCAGGCAGGCTGCAGGGAAATAAAATTCCCCTCGAGTCTCCTGCTGCTTGGCAGTGTACATAGACTATTTTATGAGAAACTATCACTGCTATTCTAAGGGCAGAATACAGGCTGCAATTAATGGCATCTTATGTTCTGCTTTGCTATATTGGCAATAGGCCATATCTGTTTATATCTATTATTGCAGTTGCCCTGCTCACAACAGAAAAAAATCAGGATAACAAAGATACATATGAGAATCTCAAAATGTATTCTAATGCATTTGCACTGGTTTTCTGCTTGTTGATCCAAAAAAAAGTTTCTTTAGTGTTCCTCTTTTATGGACAAATTATGTTCTTAAAGTCAAATTAATAAGTGTCTGTCAGTAATCCCATCTACAGATCTCAGAAATAAGCCACACATTTTCCAATGTACTGTAGCAGAAGTACCATAAGTTATTCTGCAATACAGTATGTTGAAATTAGTTCCTGTGTTACCTAAAATAGATCATCATACTCAACAATTAAAGTATGTGAACAACTGACTATCATATTTCTATGAGTCTGTTGGATATCCCAATGCAATATCATGAATGTCAAAATGGAGCTGGGCCTCTTTTTGTATCTACAGGTATAATACTTTCCTTTCTTCTAGGAATGTTTTTTTTACAGGATTTTGGCTCAACCTGGTGTCTTTTGGGACTTGTGCCCATTCAGCCAAAAGATCATTTGATATGTGTCAGGCACTGACATTGGTTTGGCACATGCTCAGCATTAAAGTTCATCACTAGAGATGAGCGAGCACTAAAATGATCCGGTGCTCGTTATTCGAGACCAAATTTTCCCGATGCTCGGGTGCTCGTTTCGAGTAACGAACCCCATTGAAGTCAATGGGAGACTCGAGCATTTTTTGCAGGGGACCAAGGCTCTGCCTAGGGAAGGCTGGGTGAAAACCTGGAAACATCAGAAAATGATGGAAACACCAAGGAAAGGAACAGGAAACAGCAGGGGCAGCATGCATGGATGCCTCTGAGGCTGCCTAATCCCACCATTACTTCAAATTCTAAGGCAACAGCCTGGTGGTTACCCTCATGGCAGTTGTGCTCACACGGACCAAGAAAGGTGAGGCACATACCCATCACATGTTAGGGAAGCATCCAACTAGGTGCAAAGAAAAAATGTTTAGAGAGAGGGCCTGTAGGTGGATCTCCGGAAAAATTGTTTGGAGAGAGGGCCTGTAGGTGGACCTCCGGAAAAATTGTTTGGAGAGAGGGCCTGTAGGTGGACCTCCGGAAAAATTGTTTGGAGAGAGGGCCTGTAGGTGGACCTCCAGAAAAATTGTTTGGAGAGAGAGCGTGTAGGTGGACCTCCGGAAAAATTGTTTGGAGAGAGGGCCTGTAGGTGGACCTCCGGAAAAATTGTTTACAGAGAGAGCCTGTAGGTGGACCTCTGGAAAAAATTGTGGTAAAAGAGTGCCAGCTGGACCTCTAAACAATGGCGTTTTTTGGGTCAGCGTTAGGCAAAGACGACAAGGAGGAGGAGGAGTAGGAGGAGTAGAGAAGAGGAATCGTATACATAAGTAATGTTAATCTTTAGCTGCTTTCCCCCGGAGGAGATTTGAATTCCGGTGAAATCCAGGCTTTGTTCATTTTAATAAGCGTCAGCCTGTCAGCGCTGTCAGTTGACAGGCGTGTATGCTTATCGGTGATGACGCCACCAGCTGCACTGAATACCCGCTCTGACAACACGCTAGTGGCAGGGCAGGCCAGCACCTCCAAGGCGTACAGCGCCAGTTCAGGCCACGTGTCCAGCTTTGAAACCCAGTAGTTGTATGGAGCAGAGTGATCGGTCCAGATGTTGGTATGGTCAGCTAGGCACTCCCTCACCATCTTTCTGTAAAGCTCACCCCTACTCTGCCTAGACTGGGGACAGGTGACAGTGTCTTGCTGGGGTGACATAAAACTGGCAAAGGCCTTGGAGAACATTCCCCTGCCAGTGCTGGACAAGCTGCCTGCTCGCCTCCTCTCCCCCGCTACTTGGCCCACAGAACCATGCCCTCTGCCGCTAGCGGATTCAGATGGGAAGGATTGTTTCAGCTTGTGCACCAGGGCCTGTTGATATTGATTCACTCTCATACTCCTTTCCTCGACAGGGATGAGAGTGGAAAGGTTCTGCTTGTACCGTGGGTCCAGGAGAGTGAACACCCAGTAATCGGTGTTTGAAAAAATTCTTCTAACGCGAGGGTCACGGGATAGGCTGCCTAACATGAAGTCTGCCATGTGCGCCAGAGTCCCAACATGCAAGAATTCCCTCTTCTCACTGGCCCGACTCTCCATTTCCTCCTCCTCCTCCTCCAAGTCCTCCTCTTCAGCCCATACACGCTCAAGAGTTAAGAATGACTGAGCACTGGTACCCTTTTCTGTCTCGCTGACATTCTCCTCCTCTTCCTCCTCATCCTCATCCCCCTCCTCCGATACGCGCTGAGAAACAGACCGGAGGGTGCTCTGGCTATCAAGCGACGTATCTTCCTCCACCGTCTCTTGTGACAAGCGCAAAGCATCCGACTTGATGCTGAGCAGTGGGATGGTGAGGCTGATAATGGCGGCATCGACGCTAACCATCTGTGTTGACTGCTCAAAGTTGCTCAACACCTGGCAGATATCAGACATCCACGTCCACTCCTCATTGTAGACTTGAGGAATCTGCGTGACCTGACTACCAGTTCTGGTGGAAGTTGACATCTGGCAGTCTACAATGGCTCTGCGCTGCTGGTAAACTCTGGATAACATGTTTAATGTCGAATTCGATCTTGTGTGCACATCGCACAACAGTCGGTGAGCGGGCAGTTGTAGGCGGCGCTGCGCTGCCCTGAGAGTGGCAGCATCTGTGGTCGACTTGCGGAAATGCGCACAGATGCGGCGCACCTTGGTGAGCAAATCAGACAGATTGGGGTATGTCTTGAGGAACCGCTGAACTATTAGATTGAACACGTGGGCCAGGCATGGCACATGTGTCAGTCTGCCGAGTTGCAGAGCCGCCACCAGGTTACGCCCGTTGTCACACACAACCATGCCTGGCTTGAGGTTCAGCCGTGCCAGCCACACATCGGTCTGCGCCGTGATGCCCTGTAACAGCTCTTGGGCGGTGTGCCTTTTGTCACCTAAGCTCAGCAGTTTGAGCACCGCCTGTTGGCGCTTACCCACGGCACTGCTGCTGCGCCTAGAGCTACAGACTGAAGGCGCCGTGCCCACGGATGGTAATTCGGTTTAGGAGGAGGAGGAGGTGTTGGAGGAGGAGGCATAGTACGTCTGAGAGACCGTGACCGAGGTAGGCCCCGCAATCCTCGGTGTGGGCAGTACATGAGCGGCCCCAGGGTCAGTCTCGGTCCCAGCCTCCACCAAGTTAACCCAATGTGCCGTCAGTGATATATAGTGTCCCTGCCCGGCAGCACTTGTCCAAATGTCCGTGGTTAGGTGGACCTTCTCAGAAACAGCATTGGTCAGGGCACGGATGATGTTCTGTGACACGTGCTGGTGTAGGGATGGGACGGCACATCGGGAAAAATAGTGGCAGCAGGAGACTGAATACCGAGGGGCAGCCACCGCCATGAGATTGTGAAAGGCCTCGGTCTCTACCAGCCTATAGGGCAGCATCTCCAGGCTCAGCAATTTGGAGATGTGGACGTTGAGGACTTGGGCATGTGGGTGGGTGGAACTGTGTTGTCTCTTGCAAGGAACAGCTGAACCCTGCGCTGGGACACATTGGTGGACGCTGTGGAGGATAGTGGAGGCGAAGGTGTGGTTTTCCAGCGGGAGGCGCTCATGCCGGGGTCCTGGGCAGGGGGTTGACTAGCAGAGGCAGCGAGTGACACAGGGGAAGGAGCAGTGATGTGACCCGCAGGAGGTGGTGAACGGCCTTGGTTCTATTGAGTGGGGTGTTTAGCACTCTTATGCCTGTGCATGCTGGTGGTGGTTAGGCTAGTAGTGGTGGCATCCCTGCTGATCCTGGTGTGGCACAGGTTGCACACCACAGTCCGTCGGTCATCCTCACTTTCTTTAAAGAACCTCCAGACTTGCGAACATCTAGGCCTCGCCACGGGAGCTTCACTACGTGAAACAGTTGCTGCTGATGCACCAGCTCTGGCCCTGCTTCTCCCTCTGGCCACACCACTGCCTCTTCCAACCTGTTCTGGTGCAGCACTCGCCTCCGCCTCAGAAGCACTGTCTTCACTCGGCTTATCAACCCAGCTTGGGTCAGTCACCTCGTCATCCTCCGATTCCTCAGTCTGCTCCCCCCTCGGACTTCCTGCCCTGACAACAACTTCACCACTGTCTGACAACCGTGTCTCCTCATCGTCTGACACCTCTTTACACACTTCTTTCACTAAGTCAACATTGTCATCATCATCACCCACAGACTGCGACAGTTGGAAAACTTGGGCATCGGGAACGAAGTCAGCAGCAACCTGAGAAGTTGTTTGTGACTCTGGGAAGGGTCCAGAAAACAGTTCCTCAGAGTATGCCGGATCGCATTCCAAATTTTCCTGGGAGGGGGCAGACTGGGGGGAAGGAGGTTGAGGTGGAGGAGCCAGAGGAGTGCTCCCTTGGGTAACGTGGGTGGACTGCGTGGAAGACTGACTGGTGGACAAATTACTTGAAGCATTGTCCGCAATCCACGACATCAGCTGTTCGCACTGTTGTGGTTTCAACAGTCCTCTCCCACATGTCCCTGTAAGTTGAGACATGAAGCTAGGGAGTGTAGCTCTGCGGTGTACCCCTCATCAGCAGGTACTGTCTCACCCTGCCCAGGACCACGGCCTCTGCCCCCTGCAGTAATTGAATGCCCACGCCCTCGCCCTCGACCCTTAGCCCTTGGGTTCAACATTTTCTGTATATAAGTGTATTATATGTACAAAAAAAAAGGGGCCTGCTGTACTGAAACCCACAAACTTGTTCAATCTGAACAAGAAAATATATAGGTGGATAAGTTAGAGCAAAATTACGTATGTTATTATGTACCGTGCAGTATGGAGCAATTACACTGAAACTATTAGATTAGGCAGACTTGATCTGCTTAAGTGCAATCCAGACAAATGTCGCACAGAGATTTTTGTAATGTAGCTGTATCAGTGAGAGCAATAGACCTTTTTTAATTACGTGACGTACAGTATAGGTCACCTGGACAGAAAATATGGATTGTGGTTTGTATATAGGTGGATAAGTTAGAGCTAAATTACGTATGTTATTACGTACCGTGCAGTATGGAGCAATTACACTGAAACTATTAGATTAGGCAGACTTGGTCTGCTTAAGTGCAACCCAGATAAATGTCGCACAGAGATTTTTGTAATGTATCTGTATCAGTGACAGCAAAAGACCTTTTTTAATTACGTGACATACAGAATGTTTCACCTGGACAGAAAATACGGAGTGTGGTTTGTGGTGAGTGGACAGCTGAACTGTGACACACAGAATGGTTCCACACAGCTGTATGAAATTGATTTGTATCACTGAGATAAAACAACAAAAAAACTATTTTTTTATTTTTATTTTTTTATATATTTTTTTAATATATATTTTTTTTTTAGCGTGACGTGCAGAAACTTTCAGAGAGCAAACTCAGCCCCTGCTGACTGTGGCTATTTTGACTGCAACCCAGACAAATGTCGCACAGAGATTTTTGCAATGTAGCTGTATCAGTGAAAGCAAAAAACCGTATTTGATTACGTGACGTACAGTATGGGTCACCTGGACAGAAAATACGGATTGTGGTTTGTGGTGAGTGGACAGCTGAACTGTGACACACAGAATGGTTCCACACAGCTGTATGAAACGGATTTGTATCACTGAGATAAATCAACTAAAAAAAAAAAAAGTGTTATATATGGCGATAGCTGCACTACTAGTGCCAGCCAGCCCAGCCAGGAGACAAAAAAAGTGACTTGTAGCCCTTAGAAGGGCTGTTGGGTTCTTTTCAGATCACTCCTGCCTAACCGAGAACTAAATCCAGGCCCTAACACTCTCCCTGAAACGCAGCCGATCTGTCCCTAACGACATCCAGACTGTCAGGGCTGGGATACACAGATAAGGGGTAAGTGATCCCTAAGCTTAATCCCAACCCCTTTCCCTGCCTATTGTCCGCTCAGGCTAACCCCTGAGCCGACAACCTGAAGACTGGAAATACACTAACAAAAGTGCGGGGGATGGGAAGACAAACAAGACAAACAAACAAGAAGCAAATGGGTAGTCAGGTAGCCGCGTCAAAACCAGGAGAGTACGTCAAGAACCAAATCAGCAAGCAGAGAGAAGTAGTCAAAAACACGCCAAGGGTCAAAGAACATAAAGTGTCTAAACTGCAGAGCAAGAATGTCAAACCAGGTAGTAGCAAGGAAACTCCAAACACTGGCATCTAGGTAAAAGTTAGAGGGCCTTAAATACCTAGCAGACCCCACCCAACCAGCTGACTGGGAGGAGAAGCAAGGAACAAAAACTTAACTCATGAGATACCAATAAACAGAAAATAAACAGACACTATATTGCTCGCGTTTTCCGGCGACCAGTAACAGGCCGCGAGCGAGAGTGCGCACCAGCCACGTCCCTGGCACTTATGACCGTTGCGCGCGTCCCCTGCCTGGGACGCGCATCCACAGCCAGAGACCGCCGGCTGGAGGAGGAGCCTGCCGAAATAGCGGACGAAGCCTGACCCCGGGCAACCACCTCGCCACCAGAGTCAGGGGCAGGACCAGCAGAACGGGTACAATGACTGCCGGTCCTGACACAGACAGCATCTGAGCCTAGCACCGCGGGCAGTCACTAGTATATTCCAGGGTCACCTGATCAGGCCAGCCAACCCATGCTATCGACATGTAAGGGCCCCACGTGATGCTGGGTGTACCGCAGAGTCTCCTGGCTTGTGATTGGCTGAGTTTATAGGCGCCAAAAATTCAAAATGCGGGAGATGCCATTTCCTCGAGCATGGCGAGATACTCGTCCGAGCAGCGAGCACTTACGAGTACCGTAATACTCGAACGAGCACCAAGCATGCTCGCTCATCTCTATTCATCACTAAGGTATTCAATGGAGTTGAGTTCAGAGCTATGCACAGCCATTCGAGCTCCTGCACAGGAAACTCACCCAACCATATCTTGATGGACCTTTCTTTATGCACAGGGACACAGTCATCGTGGAACAGAAAAAAGGCCTTCCCCAAGGTGTTGTCACAAAGTCACAATTGTGTTAAAATGTCTGTGTGTCCTCTACCATTAACATTGCCCTTAACAAAACAAGGGGCTTTGCCCAAACTTTGAGAGGCAGAACCTCATACCATTATCTAACCACCAGCAATTTTTATGGTAGGCACTATATATTCCAGTAGCTTCTCCAGGCAACCTCCAACATAATTCATCATACAATTCCAAAGACTCTATTTTCTGATGGATGTGTGATGAGCTGAAGTTCCTTTCACCATTTCACTGGTTCATCACCTGTTTTAATGAAGTGCATGCAGTGAGTGGCTGTCTAGTAGTGCTTCATTACAGTACAGTACAGTACAGTACTACTTGTTTTGCGCTGCTCTTTATCTGTAACAGGGTGAGCTGCTACTATGGACATCAGGTGAGGTAGCTCCATTTTATTATTTTGGTATGTTGTGTACTGAACAGGTCCCTGAAGAAACTGCTGCCCTCTACATACAGACCTTTGCAAAAGTTTAAGATCACCTGTGCGTATTAGGCAATTTCTGCAAATTGCATCATATACTGTCCGCATTGTTCAATGTCATTGGACCATATGATTATTGCAGGTGTTAAAAGAGTAAGTGGAAGCTCTTCAGTATAGTTTGCTTCTATTGTTCGTGCTGAGATGTTGTATATGCATTGTCACTATGGGCAAAAAAACATCATTATAGGGTTTCTTCAAGACTGTAACACTGATGACCTATCCTCTGGATAGGTAATCAGTAATTTGATTGGTGGGGTTGGACAAAGTCCTAGAAAATTCTTTTAAGTGTTAACATACGGTAAAGGTTCTAACCTAAACCCCACAGAAAATGTGTGGACCACAAAAACATTTTCTCCATTATACAATGGACTGATTTCAAATTGTGTACTCAAAGACAATAGGTCTTAATTAGAGATGAACGAACATGCTCGTCCGAGCTTGGTGCTCGTTCGAGCATTAGGGTACTCGTAACTGCTCGATGCTCGGACAAGTATCTCGCCATGCTCGAGGAAATGGCAACTTCCGCATCGTGCTTTTTTGGCGCCTAAAAACACAGCCAATCACAAGCCAGGAGACTCTGCGTAC
>ONZH01022983.1:0-19591 GCA_900303285.1 Rhinella marina
GGCTCCTGTGAACAAGGCAGACATAGCAGAGCTGGAGAGGGTTCAGAGGAGGGCAACTAAAGTAATAACTGGAATGGGTGGACTACAGTACCCAGAAAGATTATCAAAATTAGGCTTATTCACTTTAGAAAAAAGACGACTGAGGGGAGATCTAATAACTATGTATAAATATATCAGAGGTCAGTACAGAGATCTATCCCATGATCTATTTATCCCCAGGACTGTGACTGTGACGAGGGGCCATCCTCTGCGTCTGGAGGAAAGAAGGTTTGTACACAAACATAGAAGAGGATTCTTTACGGTAAGAGCAGTGAGACTATGGAACTCTCTGCCTGAGGAGGTGGTGATGGTAAGTTCACTAAAAGAGTTCAAGAGAGGCCTGGATGTATTTTTGGAGGGTAATAATATTATAGGTTATAGTTACTAGAGAGGGGTCGTTGATCCAGGGAGTAATTCTGATTGCCTGATTGGAGTCGGGAAGGATTTTTTTTCCCTAAAGTGGGGAAAACTGGCTTCTACCTCACAGGGTTTTTTTGCCTTCCTCTGGATCAACTTATAGGAAAACAGGCCGAACTGGATGGACAGATGTCTTTTTTCGGCCTTGTAAACTATGTTACTATGTTACTATGTTACTACTACTATTACTGCTACAACTACCCATAGCAAGCCTTGTATGTTCCATGCTATACTGCTCCTGCTATTTTTGTGGCCACATGCCACTATATCTGTAATGTACTCTTTCCACACTGCACTGCTCTGTTCCGAATTAAAAGGGAGAATTTGTTTAGGCTCATTCACAACCAGCCACCTTTTCATCTGACATTAAAAACTTTATTTTTTTTATCTCATAACACCATACATTGTACTTCATGACAGTAGAAAATTTGACTCCATATAATTCACCTTTATTTATTTTTAAAAAAAATCCAAAATTTACAGAAACTTCGGAAAAATTAGCAATTTTCAAAATTTCAATTTCTATGCTTTTTAAGGCAGGTAGTGATACATCATAAAAGAGTTATTACTTTATATTTCCCATATGTCCTCTTTCATGTTGGCATCTTTTTATAAATGTAATTTTATTTGTTTAGGCTTATAAGGCTTAGAATTTTAGAAGCTAATTTTTATATTTTTAAGAAAATTTCTGAAACCCACTTTAAGGACCAGTTCAGTTATGAAGTCACTTTGTGGGGCTTACATAGTAGAAAACACCTGTAAATCATCCTATATTAGAAACTAAACATCAAGTTATTCAAACTGATTTTACAAACTTTGTTAACCCTCTAAGTGTTCCACAAGAATTAAAGGGAAATTTCTTGGCAGATTTGGCAAAGTTTTTGGCAGATTTTCCATTTTAATCCAAATCAAAGGTTAATAGCCAAAGACAACTCAATGTTTATTACCCTAAGTCTTCAGTTTTTGAACCACCCCATATGTGGTCGTAAACTGCTGAATGGGCACTCGGCAGGGTGCAGAAAGAAAGGAGTGCAATATGGATTTTGCAGGGAGATTTCACTGGGATAATGTTAAGTTGCAATGTGATATTTAAAGATCCCTTGATGCACCCATAGCATAGAAACTCCAAAAAAGTGACCCATTTTGGAAATTACAGGATAAGGTGACAGAAGCCAAAAAATTCCAGCAAACAGGCCACAGATAAAATCCAAATCCTTTATTGTATCCTTTTAAAATGCATGTGCTGACCAGAGTACAGAGCGGTTTACACGTTTCACAGAGCGTCTTAATCATGATACTTCGCTCTTACCTTATAATGAGAAAGAAGATTTTATTGCACTTGATACTATCCTGAAAGAGATTTTTGAGGAGAAAATCATCAATACAAAAGAATCCAAGTTTAAAAAGGATCTTCAGGATTATTCCTTGGATGTGGTCTATACATGGAGGCAGAGATCTTCCAACCTACCAAAATCGATTTCGTAAGGTAAAAAAATTAGTGATGAGCGAGCCAAAGCGGCAATATTCAGGATTCGCACGAATATTGCCCACTTCGGCTCGGCTCGGCATCCCGAGCCAGCGCGGACTCGTGATGATTCGTGCGTCACTGCCAGTTTGAAATGCCCGTTTTTTTCAGCCAATCAGCATCAAAGGGAAGCCTGTGGGAACGCCTGCTGTGATGTAACATCCCCTATACCTCCCCAGCAGTGATTGGCTGGCAGTGACATGTGACCTAAATTTACATAAGGTAGGGACCTGCAGCATCAGCCTCATTGTGCTTTTGGGAAGGAGAAGAGACAGACAGAGACAGTGTTAGCTCGTGTAGTGTGTGCAGCAAGCAGTTAGGAGTTAGGAGTTAGGATAGGAAGCCTCAACAGTCTTTTTAAAGACTATTTATACTCTGAAAAACAGTATACAGTATATACTGTAAGCCTGTATTCTGTGTAGGAATAGGAAGCCACAATAGTCTTTTAAAAACCAATTGATTCTCTGAAGAAAACTATACAGTATATGCTGTAAGCCTGCATTCTGTGCAGAGCTGTGCCTGGTACACCTTGTCCAGCCACATAGATCAAACTATACATATCTAAACAGATATATTCCTGTGCATGACTGTGCAGTGACTAGTGAATACATTTCATCAGCGTGCTATATACCTCAGAGTCTATAGATACCGTATTGATCTGTGGATTCCCGTTTTATTTGCGCAAACTGCGTACATCTTTTTTTGGATAGGTCTGAAAATAATCGTACCTGCATATCTATCTACATTGTCCGTTTAATTTCACTGATCCGTAATACACGGTGCAGTGACTAGTGAATACATTTCATCAGCCTGCTATATACCTCAGAGTCTATAGATTCCGTATTGATCTGTGGATTCCCGTTTTATTTGCGCAAACTGCGTACATCTTTTTTTGGATAGGTCTGAAAATAATCGTACCTGCATATCTATCTACATTGTCCGTTTAATTTCACTGATCCGTAATACACGGTGCAGTGACTAGTGAATACATTTCATCAGCCTGCTATATACCTCAGAGTCTATAGATACCGTATTGATCCTTTACAATTATAATAATATAATACTGCTACTGTGCACATGGAGAACCCCAGGGTCAGGGGGAGAGGGGGAAGAGCTGGGAGAGGTGGAAGAGGTGGTCGTGGAGGGAGAGGTGGGAATCGTGGTGGTGCAGTGGTCAGCGGTGATGACCGTGGTGTGCGTGGTGACACAGTGCCGGCTGCTGTGGGTACAGTGGAAACACGTAAGGTCAGGGTGCCTGGTCAACTCCAGAAGTTGGTAGGGCAGCGTCCTACAACTCTGACAGACCCCAAACAACAACAGGAGGTGGTTCAGTGGATTGCAGAGAGCACGTCCAGCCACGTTTCGTCTGCCCCCTCATCCAGCCAGTCGACTTCTCTGAGCCAGGGTGTCTGTCCTCCAACTCGCCCTCCTTCTCCCCAGCCAGAACCCTCTAGGGGTATGTCCCACGGACAAAATTTATCCATGGAACTCTTCAGCCACCACTTCCCTGATGTGCCAGTGGACGAGCTGCTATGCCCTGATTCTCAGGACCTTTTGCAGTCTCCGGGTTATGAGAGTGGGGAGTTAGCAGTGGCGTCTGAGGAGCTGGTGGAAGATGACGACGAGACACTGTTGTCGGAGGTAGTTGTCAGGGACGTCACTGTGGAGTCTGAGGAAGACCTGGGGGATGATGAGGGGACAGATCCTACTTGGGTGGATGAGGCAACTGGAGGCAGTGGTTCAGACTGTGAGACGACATCAGCACCACAAGCTGTTGAGAGAGCCAGAGGGCTGCGACGAGGGAGAAGCCAGGGCCGAGTCACTACTTCCCCAAGTGCTCCTAGAGGTCACGCTCCAGCCCGTACTATGCGCCACTCCTTAGTTTGGGAGTACTTTAAGGATGATGAGGCCGATCCTCGTTTGGCGGTGTGCAAGCTGTGCCACACGTCAATGAGCAGGGGTTCAAAACGCAACAACCTGACCACTAGTAGCCTGCGCAAACATTTGGAGAGAAAACACCCCACCAAATGGTTTGCACTTCTGTCAGCTGGTGACGTTGACACAGTTAGTCCAGCAACTGTGTCTCGTCCAAGCCAGGACGTTGCAGCCTCCAGCCCCGAAAGGACCCCTCCAGCTCCATCTCCCTCCCTCTCCTCCACTCATGTGTCCCAGTGCGGCGTTCAACTGTCTCTACCGCAGACATTTGAACGCAAGCGCAAGTACGCAGCCACCCACCCCCATGCGCAAGCTCTAAATGTGCACATCGCCAAGCTGATTAGTTTGGAAATGTTGCCGTACAGGCTTGTGGAGACAGAATCCTTCCGCAACCTTATGGAGGCGGCAGCCCCCCGTTACTCTGTCCCCAGCCGACACTATTTTGCCCGATGTGCCGTCCCCGCCCTGCACCGGCATGTGTCTGAGAACATCACCCACGCTCTCAAAAACGCGGTTTGTGGTAAAGTCCACATGACCACAGATACGTGGACGAGTACCGGTGGCCAGGGACATTACATCTCCCTCACGGCACATTGGGTCAATCTGGTGGAGGCTGGGGCAGAGACCGATCGTGGGGCTGCACATGTGCTACCCACACCACGAATTGCGGGACATAGTTCCGTCTGTGTGTCTCCGGCACATTATGCCTCCACCTCCTCCTCCTCCAAAGTGGCAGTGATGCCCCAATCGTCAAGTCTCATTTCCTCGATGGCCAGCAGTTTCAGCACTGTGGTAGGGAAGCGGCAGCAGGCAGTCCTGAAACTGCTGAGCCTGGGGGATAAGAGGCACACGGCTGAAGAGCTCTTACAGGGCATCAGGGGGCAGACCAATGTGTGGCTGGCGCCGCTGAACCTTCAGCCAGGAATGGTGGTCTGCGATAATGGGCGTAACCTGGTGGCGGCTCTGCATCTTGGTGGGCTGACTCACGTGCCATGCATGGCCCACGTGCTCAACTTGGTGGTCCAGCGGTTCCTCAAGACCTACCCCCAGTTGAGTGAGTTGCTCACCAAGGTGCGGCGCATATGCGCCCATTTTCGCAAGTCCACCACCGATGCCGCGACCCTCAGGACTGTGCAAGGGCGGCTACAACTCCCTGTTCACCGGCTGCTGTGTGACGTTCCCACGCGTTGGAATTCGACGTTACACATGCTAGCCAGGGTGTACCAACAACGCAGGGCAGTTGTAGACTGCCAGCTGATCCCCCGAGGTGGTAGTCAGGCCAGTCAGCTTCCTCATGTCTATGCTGAGGAGTGGACGTGGATGGCTGGCATCTGCCAGGTCTTAGGTCCCTTTGAGGAGGCAACAGAGATGGTCAGTGGTGATGCACACATCATCAGTGTCACCATCCCTCTGTTGTGCCTCATCCAGAACTCCTTGAGGAACCTAAGATCTGAGGATTCAGCAGTGTCACAGGAGGTGGGGGAAGACAGTGACATTGAGAGCACCCTGTTGTCAGTTTCGCAGCGCGAAACTGAGGAGGAGGAGGAGGCTGAGGAGGAGGAAGAAACTCTTGGGCACCATGCATCAGGGGGTGATTCCATGCTACCTGTTGAGCGGGTATGGGCTGAGGAGGATGAATTGGGGTCGGAGGAAGGGGGGAGGAGGAGATGGAGAGTCCGCTAAGTGAGGAGGCTGAAGGCTTGCGTGTTGGCACAGTAGGGCACATGGCAGACTTTATGCTTGGCTGTCTTTGTCGTGATCCCCGGGTCAAGAGGATACTGTCCACCAATGACTATTGGGTGTACACCCTCCTTGACCCACGCTACAAGGACAACTTTGCCCAACTTATACCCGTGGAGGAAAGGAGCACCCGAGTCACTTTCTACCACAAGGCCCTGGTTCAGAAACTGCTACAGGCCTTTCCAGACCAGTCGAGCAACAGGGGGCGGACTGCAGTGGCTGAAGTTGGAGAGGAGAGGAGGGGGAAAGTCAGTGTAGGCGCCAAGGGCAGGGGTACACTATTCCATGCTTTTGCCAAGTTTCTTAAACCCCAGCAAGACAGTACGACACAGCCACAGGGCAGGCAGAGCAGGGCGGAACAGTACCGCAAGATGGTGAGGGAGTATGTCGCGGACCAGACCAACGTCCTGACCGATAACTCCACGCCATATAATTACTGGCTGGCCAAGCTGGACAGGTGGCCAGAACTTGCGCAGTACGCTCTTGAGGTGCTTGCCTGCCCTGCTGCAAGTGTACTGTCTGAAAGGGTTTTTAGTGCCGCCGGGGGTATCATTACGGACAAATGGACGCGCCTGTCCACCCCTCAACGCCGACATCCTCACGTTCATCAAGATGAACAGGTCATGGATATCCCCCCAGTTCTCATCCCCACCTCAGGCTACCTCCTAAATTGCTTGCTTTCCTCCTCCTCCTCCTCCTCTTCATCTGGGGTTGCATATGCAACAATTTTTCAGGAAAGTCATCGCGCTTTCTACTAACAATTTTTCAGGAAAGTCATCCGTCTTTCCAATAACAGTTTTTCAGGAAAGTCATAGCGCTTTCAAAAAAAATTTTTCTGGAAAGTCATCGCGCTTTCAAAGAAAAATTTTTCAGGAAAGTCATCCGGCTTTCTAAAAACAATTTCTAAGGAAATTTTGTAACCAAATTTTTTATGAAAGGCCATGGAGTTCTATACACACAGTGCTGACGGAAGCCCATCAGCCTTTCTAAACACAATTGAATCTGTCCCATCATGAGAAAGTCCCCCCAAGGAGTCCCCACTGTAACTTGCTTCCCATACAACTACCTCACCCCCCGACACCTGTGTCTCGCCATTGTCCACCACCTCCTCAGACAACACTGGTAAATCCCCACTGTCAGCACACGGAGACTGCAAAAGGTCTTGCGAATTGGGGCAGAGAATGTTCTGGGGTAGCACATCAGAGAAGGGGTGACTATGGGGTTCCAGGGAGTACGTGACCACATGCAATCTCCATCTAAAAAGTCATACTGAGGCTCACCACCATGCTTTACACTGCAATCTTATTACTGAGGCTCACCACCATGCTTTACACTGCAATCTTATTGAAAGACAGACAATCAGGGGTTCACCGCCAGGTTGTCAGGCAGCATTTTTAAGTGGGTCACCATTACCGTGTCCCTGAAAATTGCCTTGGGGTCATCGCCAGACTATTTTTATGAAAGGCCATGGGGTTCTATACACACAGTGCTGACGGAAGCCCATCAGCCTTTCTAAACACAATTGAATCTGTCCCATCATGAGAAAGTCCCCCCAAGGAGTCCCCACTGTAACTTGCTTCCCATACAACTACCTCACCCCCCGACACCTGTGTCTCGCCATTGTCCACCACCTCCTCAGACAACACTGGTAAATCCCCACTGTCAGCACACGGAGACTGCAAAAGGTCTTGCGAATTGGGGCAGAGAATGTTCTGGGGTAGCACATCAGAGAAGGGGTGACTATGGGGTTCCAGGGAGTACGTGACCACATGCAATCTCCATCTAAAAAGTCATACTGAGGCTCACCACCATGCTTTACACTGCAATCTTATTACTGAGGCTCACCACCATGCTTTACACTGCAATCTTATTGAAAGACAGACAATCAGGGGTTCACCGCCAGGTTGTCAGGCAGCATTTTTAAGTGGGTCACCATTACCGTGTCCCTGAAAATTGCCTTGGGGTCATCGCCAGACTATTTTTATGAAAGGCCATGGGGTTCTATACACACAGTGCTGACGGAAGCCCATCAGCCTTTCTAAACACAATTGAATCTGTCCCATCATGAGAAAGTCCCCCCAAGGAGTCCCCACTGTAACTTGCTTCCCATACAACTACCTCACCCCCGACACCTGTGTCTCGCCATTGTCCACCACCTCCTCAGACAACACTGGTAAATCCCCACTGTCAGCACACGGAGACTGCAAAAGGTCTTGCGAATTGGGGCAGAGAATGTTCTGGGGTAGCACATCAGAGAAGGGGTGACTATGGGGTTCCAGGGAGTACGTGACCACATGCAATCTCCATCTAAAAAGTCATACTGAGGCTCACCACCATGCTTTACACTGCAATCTTATTACTGAGGCTCACCACCATGCTTTACACTGCAATCTTATTGAAAGACAGACAATCAGGGGTTCACCGCCAGGTTGTCAGGCAGCATTTTTAAGTGGGTCACCATTACCGTGTCCCTGAAAATTGCCTTGGGGTCATCGCCAGACTATTTTTATGAAAGGCCATGGGGTTCTATACACACAGTGCTGACGGAAGCCCATCAGCCTTTCTAAACACAATTGAATCTGTCCCATCATGAGAAAGTCCCCCCAAGGAGTCCCCACTGTAACTTGCTTCCCATACAACTACCTCACCCCCCGACACCTGTGTCTCGCCATTGTCCACCACCTCCTCAGACAACACTGGTAAATCCCCACTGTCAGCACACTGAGACTGCAAAAGGTCTTGCGAATTGGGGCAGAGAATGTTCTGGGGTAGCACATCAGAGAAGGGGTGACTATGGGGTTCCAGGGAGTACGTGACCACATGCAATCTCCATCTAAAAAGTCATACTGAGGCTCACCACCATGCTTTACACTGCAATCTTATTACTGAGGCTCACCACCATGCTTTACACTGCAATCTTATTGAAAGACAGACAATCAGGGGTTCACCGCCAGGTTGTCAGGCAGCATTTTTAAGTGGGTCACCATTACCGTGTCCCTGAAAATTGCCTTGGGGTCATCGCCAGACTATTTTTATGAAAGGCCATGGGGTTCTATACACACAGTGCTGACGGAAGCCCATCAGCCTTTCTAAACACAATTGAATCTGTCCCATCATGAGAAAGTCCCCCCAAGGAGTCCCCACTGTAACTTGCTTCCCATACAACTACCTCACCCCCCGACACCTGTGTCTCGCCATTGTCCACCACCTCCTCAGACAACACTGGTAAATCCCCACTGTCAGCACACGGAGACTGCAAAAGGTCTTGCGAATTGGGGCAGAGAATGTTCTGGGGTAGCACATCAGAGAAGGGGTGACTATGGGGTTCCAGGGAGTACGTGACCACATGCAATCTCCATCTAAAAAGTCATACTGAGGCTCACCACCATGCTTTACACTGCAATCTTATTACTGAGGCTCACCACCATGCTTTACACTGCAATCTTATTGAAAGACAGACAATCAGGGGTTCACCGCCAGGTTGTCAGGCAGCATTTTTAAGTGGGTCACCATTACCGTGTCCCTGAAAATTGCCTTGGGGTCATCGCCAGACTATTTTTATGAAAGGCCATGGGGTTCTATACACACAGTGCTGACGGAAGCCCATCAGCCTTTCTAAACACAATTGAATCTGTCCCATCATGAGAAAGTCCCCCCAAGGAGTCCCCACTGTAACTTGCTTCCCATACAACTACCTCACCCCCCGACACCTGTGTCTCGCCATTGTCCACCACCTCCTCAGACAACACTGGTAAATCCCCACTGTCAGCACACGGAGACTGCAAAAGGTCTTGCGAATTGGGGCAGAGAATGTTCTGGGGTAGCACATCAGAGAAGGGGTGACTATGGGGTTCCAGGGAGTACGTGACCACATGCAATCTCCATCTAAAAAGTCATACTGAGGCTCACCACCATGCTTTACACTGCAATCTTATTACTGAGGCTCACCACCATGCTTTACACTGCAATCTTATTGAAAGACAGACAATCAGGGGTTCACCGCCAGGTTGTCAGGCAGCATTTTTAAGTGGGTCACCATTACCGTGTCCCTGAAAATTGCCTTGGGGTCATCGCCAGACTATTTTTATGAAAGGCCATGGGGTTCTATACACACAGTGCTGACGGAAGCCCATCAGCCTTTCTAAACACAATTGAATCTGTCCCATCATGAGAAAGTCCCCCCAAGGAGTCCCCACTGTAACTTGCTTCCCATACAACTACCTCACCCCCCGACACCTGTGTCTCGCCATTGTCCACCACCTCCTCAGACAACACTGGTAAATCCCCACTGTCAGCACACGGAGACTGCAAAAGGTCTTGCGAATTGGGGCAGAGAATGTTCTGGGGTAGCACATCAGAGAAGGGGTGACTATGGGGTTCCAGGGAGTACGTGACCACATGCAATCTCCATCTAAAAAGTCATACTGAGGCTCACCACCATGCTTTACACTGCAATCTTATTACTGAGGCTCACCACCATGCTTTACACTGCAATCTTATTGAAAGACAGACAATCAGGGGTTCACCGCCAGGTTGTCAGGCAGCATTTTTAAGTGGGTCACCATTACCGTGTCCCTGAAAATTGCCTTGGGGTCATCGCCAGACTATTTTTATGAAAGGCCATGGGGTTCTATACACACAGTGCTGACGGAAGCCCATCAGCCTTTCTAAACACAATTGAATCTGTCCCATCATGAGAAAGTCCCCCCAAGGAGTCCCCACTGTAACTTGCTTCCCATACAACTACCTCACCCCCCGACACCTGTGTCTCGCCATTGTCCACCACCTCCTCAGACAACACTGGTAAATCCCCACTGTCAGCACACGGAGACTGCAAAAGGTCTTGCGAATTGGGGCAGAGAATGTTCTGGGGTAGCACATCAGAGAAGGGGTGACTATGGGGTTCCAGGGAGTACGTGACCACATGCAATCTCCATCTAAAAAGTCATACTGAGGCTCACCACCATGCTTTACACTGCAATCTTATTACTGAGGCTCACCACCATGCTTTACACTGCAATCTTATTGAAAGACAGACAATCAGGGGTTCACCGCCAGGTTGTCAGGCAGCATTTTTAAGTGGGTCACCATTACCGTGTCCCTGAAAATTGCCTTGGGGTCATCGCCAGACTATTTTTATGAAAGGCCATGGGGTTCTATACACACAGTGCTGACGGAAGCCCATCAGCCTTTCTAAACACAATTGAATCTGTCCCATCATGAGAAAGTCCCCCCAAGGAGTCCCCACTGTAACTTGCTTCCCATACAACTACCTCACCCCCCGACACCTGTGTCTCGCCATTGTCCACCACCTCCTCAGACAACACTGGTAAATCCCCACTGTCAGCACACGGAGACTGCAAAAGGTCTTGCGAATTGGGGCAGAGAATGTTCTGGGGTAGCACATCAGAGAAGGGGTGACTATGGGGTTCCAGGGAGTACGTGACCACATGCAATCTCCATCTAAAAAGTCATACTGAGGCTCACCACCATGCTTTACACTGCAATCTTATTACTGAGGCTCACCACCATGCTTTACACTGCAATCTTATTGAAAGACAGACAATCAGGGGTTCACCGCCAGGTTGTCAGGCAGCATTTTTAAGTGGGTCACCATTACCGTGTCCCTGAAAATTGCCTTGGGGTCATCGCCAGACTATTTTTATGAAAGGCCATGGGGTTCTATACACACAGTGCTGACGGAAGCCCATCAGCCTTTCTAAACACAATTGAATCTGTCCCATCATGAGAAAGTCCCCCCAAGGAGTCCCCACTGTAACTTGCTTCCCATACAACTACCTCACCCCCCGACACCTGTGTCTCGCCATTGTCCACCACCTCCTCAGACAACACTGGTAAATCCCCACTGTCAGCACACTGAGACTGCAAAAGGTCTTGCGAATTGGGGCAGAGAATGTTCTGGGGTAGCACATCAGAGAAGGGGTGACTATGGGGTTCCAGGGAGTACGTGACCACATGCAATCTCCATCTAAAAAGTCATACTGAGGCTCACCACCATGCTTTACACTGCAATCTTATTACTGAGGCTCACCACCATGCTTTACACTGCAATCTTATTGAAAGACAGACAATCAGGGGTTCACCGCCAGGTTGTCAGGCAGCATTTTTAAGTGGGTCACCATTACCGTGTCCCTGAAAATTGCCTTGGGGTCATCGCCAGACTATTTTTATGAAAGGCCATGGGGTTCTATACACACAGTGCTGACGGAAGCCCATCAGCCTTTCTAAACACAATTGAATCTGTCCCATCATGAGAAAGTCCCCCCAAGGAGTCCCCACTGTAACTTGCTTCCCATACAACTACCTCACCCCCCGACACCTGTGTCTCGCCATTGTCCACCACCTCCTCAGACAACACTGGTAAATCCCCACTGTCAGCACACGGAGACTGCAAAAGGTCTTGCGAATTGGGGCAGAGAATGTTCTGGGGTAGCACATCAGAGAAGGGGTGACTATGGGGTTCCAGGGAGTACGTGACCACATGCAATCTCCATCTAAAAAGTCATACTGAGGCTCACCACCATGCTTTACACTGCAATCTTATTACTGAGGCTCACCACCATGCTTTACACTGCAATCTTATTGAAAGACAGACAATCAGGGGTTCACCGCCAGGTTGTCAGGCAGCATTTTTAAGTGGGTCACCATTACCGTGTCCCTGAAAATTGCCTTGGGGTCATCGCCAGACTATTTTTATGAAAGGCCATGGGGTTCTATACACACAGTGCTGACGGAAGCCCATCAGCCTTTCTAAACACAATTGAATCTGTCCCATCATGAGAAAGTCCCCCCAAGGAGTCCCCACTGTAACTTGCTTCCCATACAACTACCTCACCCCCCGACACCTGTGTCTCGCCATTGTCCACCACCTCCTCAGACAACACTGGTAAATCCCCACTGTCAGCACACGGAGACTGCAAAAGGTCTTGCGAATTGGGGCAGAGAATGTTCTGGGGTAGCACATCAGAGAAGGGGTGACTATGGGGTTCCAGGGAGTACGTGACCACATGCAATCTCCATCTAAAAAGTCATACTGAGGCTCACCACCATGCTTTACACTGCAATCTTATTACTGAGGCTCACCACCATGCTTTACACTGCAATCTTATTGAAAGACAGACAATCAGGGGTTCACCGCCAGGTTGTCAGGCAGCATTTTTAAGTGGGTCACCATTACCGTGTCCCTGAAAATTGCCTTGGGTCATCACCAGAATATTGGCCAGATTTAGAAAAAATGGTGCAATTAGGGAGCCTCAGAGGCCTCCCTACATGGCCCCTGGTGTTTCCTATGCATTTCCAAGGTGTTTCCATCATTTTCTGAGGTTTTCAGATGTTGGGGCAAACTTGACTGTGCAGAACCTTTGGCCCCTGCAAAAATATTCGGGTCTCCCATAGACTTTAATGGGATTCGTGATTCGGCCCGAACCCACGAATCCCGCGAAAAATTCGGGCCGAATTCCGAATCCCCGAATCTTTTAGGATTCGCTCAACTCTAGTAAAAAACGTAGGAGACAATCTTAGTATAGAATTAGCTTCACTAGCACGTAGCAATCCCTGGACTTGTCTATGTCTACACAGGAAGGTGATACTACAGTCGATGTCACTCCCAAGCAAAAAAGGTTCTCCAAAAATAAAAATAAAAAAGCAGAGCTCCAAAAGGGCAACATTACATAACAACTCTGATTCTGATGATCAATCTGAGAATATGTCAAAAAACGAACAAGAAGGGCAGGTTGGAAACACCCACCAAGGCACCAGATATCCGAGGAGGAGAATAGTGAAGCAAAAATAGATGATGAGTTTTGAAGCTAAATTTTATCTGGTCCTTAGTTGAGTCATTTGAGAAAAGGCCTTTTCCCCTGCTTTCGATTTTGATCTATTTCGCACCTTGTTGAACATTAATAGATTCGCCAGTAACCTCACAGTATGGGCTCATGCGTGCTGTCAGTGCTCGTGTTGTGGACCGCAATTTGCGGTCCACAATGCATGGGCTCTGACTGTGGTCTACAGTGCACAGGCACTGAATGGGGTCCGCGAACCGCGTCCAACGGTCCGCACCGCAAAAAAGTAGTGCATGCACTACTTTTTTGCAGTACAGAGGATCAGCCAGAACCGTGCCTCCACTCCGCATCTCCATGATTGCGGACCCATTGAAGTGAAGGGGTCCGGAATCTGTGATGCGGGCTGCACACGGCCGGTGCCCATGTATTGCGGACCCGGCGTATGCGGGCTGCAATACGGCCACGGGCCGTCACCGGCCGTGTGCATGAGCCCTTAAGAGATATTTTAGTTTACTGGATCGTTCTGCAAACAGTGGTGTTATTCATAAATTTTGCTAACAATGATGATACTTTTATTAATGTGACGCTGTTAAATTTGGTGGAACTGCGTGGTAATCAGGTTTTGTCTTCTTTGCAGTGTGAATCTGGTTCCATCAAATATGATTGGTGGAAGGCCTTTAGGGTTCCTAATCCAGACTTTTACCCTGTGAATTCCAGAGTGCTTGCCCTGGAAAAATTCCAGGAACTGGTGGAAAAAGATCTTCTTTTGAACCGAAAAGTAAAAAGTTTAAAATAGAGTAACATGTTGAAGGATAATCTTAATAGGTATGGAATACAGGCACTCAGAGATATGCGTCAGAATGAGGATCTGGTAATTAGGAAGTCCGGCAAAGGTGGGCATGTAGTTATTTTAGATGCAGGTTTATATAAAATATGTTATGAGAATTTACTTAGTGACACATCCACCTACAGGGAGCTTAAATCTGACTCTACTACAGAGTGTATTGCTGCACTGACTAAACTGTTAGAGGAGCCTTGGGAGTTTTGGACTCTAAATTTAGGGATTATCTTTTGGTGGGTGAACCTGTTGTTCCAGTCTTCCATTCACTCCCAATGAAGACCTTTCTTTCTCCTATGCGGCCTATTGTTGTGGGCGTGGGGAGTCTTGAGGAGCGTTTGGGGGCCGGGGTTGATCAACATTTACAACCCCTTGTTTAACGTATAGCTAGTTATTTGAGAGATACCAAACATGTATTAGAAATAGTCAGAAAAATTGGAGTGGGCAACACTGCTGCACTCTACCCTTCTATTCCACAACACTTGGGTTTGGCTAGTTTGAGAAGACATTTAGATTTGTACAGTAATTACAGTTCAGCCCTAAAGGAGTTTTTATACATGTCTGTGGAATTCCTGCTCTGCCATAATTATTTCTCCTTCAATGGTACAGTCAATTTGCAAACAACGGGGGCATCAATGGGTGCAAAATTTTCCCCTGTTTGTGAATATTTTTATGTCTCATTGGGAGGAATTTTACCTTATGAGCGAGGACAACATGTTTTTGTCCCCCTTCATATGGTATGGCAGATTTATAGACAACATCATCATGGTCTGGAATTCCACAGAGGATAATTTCCTTAATTTAGTAAGATATATGAAATGACGTGAATTTGCATTTCACATATTCATACTATCAGCCAAGTATATTCCTTTTTTGACATTAGGATTTCTAATTGAGGCAAGAAGGTGGTCAGCAGTAATTATAGGAAGGATACCATTGGTAATACAGTATTGCTGGCCGCCTCCTGCCATCCATGTGATTAATGGTATTTCTTATGACAAGTCCATTAGAATTCTGCAAAACTGTTCAGAAGATTCTACTTTTGAATCAGAAAATCTCGCCTTACATAAGAGATTTAGGTTGAGGAGAACATATTCTTAAGAAGGCCAAAGAAAAGGTGAGATATATAGATAGACAGGCATTGATATGTCACAACAATGACAATAAAAATAAAAATGGCAATAACAACAGTTGTGACTACATTTAGTTAACAGTTCAGGAAAGTGCATGACATCATCATGAGGTATCTCCTTATTCTTTATCAAGATGACAGTTTGCAATATACGTATTTTAGATCCGGGTGTTAAAGTAGTTAGTAGGAAAGCTCCCACATTGGCCACTGTACTGTCCCCCAATCTATTTTTGGAGGACTCTAATGTTAGTAATGTTGTCTATTTAGCAACATGCAATAAATGTAACATCCAATATGTGGGTTTTACCTCCAATAGCCTTAAAGTGAGGATTAGGAAACATCTCCGATATATCCAACACAAAAATAGTGAATGTCTCCATGCTATCATGTCATTTTAGGGATGTACACAAGAGAGATATTACAGATTTAGACATCATGGGCATTGAGAAAGTTTCCAAACCGATCTAGGGATCTGAACTGCTTTTCAATAGAGAATAATTTCCGATTTTTTTCTCTGAACAGTAGATTTAATAATGGTATGAATAGTAAATATGATTTAATTTTCGAATATTGATTTGAGTTTTCTGTTCCGCTGGGTTATGTATAAGTTAATATGCACTTTTCTTTGTGTTTTTATTATTCCACGTTGTACGCTCCGATGCCGTGATTAATGAAGTATGCAATACATAGGAGGGAGGGCCTGCTATTGGTGGGAGAGGATTTTTAATCCAGTAACATATCATCATCATCATGGTAACATATCATGTTCATGATTAAGACATTCTGTTGAAATGCCTAGTCAGCCCTGTACTCAGTTCAGCGCCTAGATTTTAAAAGAATACAATTAAGGATTTAGATTTTATCTGTGGCCCGTTTACTGTAATTTTTTGGCTTCTATATTGGATTATTCCCTGGTCTGGGGTTTTTTTTGCACGGCTATGACAAATTGAAGGTGAGCTGAAATTTTCTGTTGTTTGTAGGATAAGGTGACAGTTTTGTTTTTTACAGCGTTCACCTGAGAGGTTAGATCACATGCTGATTTTATAGAGCAGGTTGTTACAGTCACAACAATACCAAATATATTACTTTTATTTTTCTTCAGCTTTACATAATATAGAATTTTTGAAAAAAAACATGTTTTTGTGTCTTCATTTTCTGAAAGCCATATTATTTCTATTTTTCTGCCAATCATCCTGGGTAGAGGCTATTTTTTGCAGGAACAGTTTAAGTTTTATTGGTTTTTGGGTACATATGATTTTTTTGATTAGTCAATATTAAATTTTTTCAGGCAAGGTGACAAAAAGATGGTTGTTTTGGCACAGTTTTTTTTTTTACAGCATTCACCTTAGGGGGTGGATTATGTGATATTTTTATAAAGCAGGTTGTTACGGATACGGCAATACCTAATATGTCTGGTTTTTTTTGTTGTTTCTATTTTTTACAGTTGTATATGTCTTTTTTGTGGGAAAGGGGCATTTTTTGTTTTGTTTTTACTTCAAACTTTAATTTTTTTATTGCTAAAAAACACTTTCATTTCACTTATTTGTGTCCCACTATTGGACTTCAATATTTCAGTGTCTGATCCCTGTTTCAATGCAGTACATCTTTATTGTACTGCATTGACTATCAGTGCATTACACAGTGTAATACACTGACAGTGTGTCTATGAGACCCAGCCTAGGGGCTGGGCCTCATAGGTCTCTGTAGCTGCCAGGCTTTGAAAGGCTTGGAGATGCCATGGCAACCATCGGGTCCTGTCACCACATCGCGGGGACCCGATGGATCAGGAGAAGGAGCGCAAATCATCCGTATGCCACAGTCAGCACTGACTGCGGCATATGAGGGGTTAATCCACCGGCATCGGTGTTGTCACTGATGCTGGTGGATGTAGCTGGGCCCCTGCTGCTGATAAAGACCCCATGTGTGGGGCAGGGGAAAGACCATAGGGGGAGAATGCCCATCCTGGTGTGCTAAAGATCAGTAGTTTAGGGTAAGCATTCTCGTCCTAGGTCCTTAAGGTGTTAAACATCTTCTGTACCCGAGAAATTAATCTCAACTGGTCCGCTCATCTGTATTAGGTGCATTACCTTACAATGAAGGAGAGGCTGAAAAATGTGCCTTGGAGACAGTTCAATAGGTTTTTAATTGTTTATTTGTAGTGATCTTTGTAAAGAGTGCATCAGTATTCCTTTTTGATAATGGTCTAGTTTTTTTTAATTACTGGTATTGTGTAGAAATGTTTTCAAGATTTCTAAGCTGTTCAAGATTCGTCATGATCATGCTGTAACATGAGAATTTTTTCCTTTTAAATGTCAGTGTGCATATAGTTAAAGCATTGTACACTTTCATTAACCCCTTCAGGACCCTTGACGTACATGTACGTCACAGCTGGACGTGACTTAAGGACCAGTGACGTAGATGTACGGCACAAGGTCCACCGGGGGATGGGAGGGAATCGTGGGGGAATCGGGGCACCATGGTTGCACTTACCGGCAGGCATCCATGCCAGGTAAGGGCAGCATGGTGCAGAACCACCCCCCTGCAGCTCAATGTGCTGCGATTGGCTGGTCAGTGAAGACCGGCACATAGAAGCGCCGGAAGAAGGAAGTTGTGGGGCGGGGCATCCCTGGAGTGTTTGGCATCCCCTGCCAGCACTGCTATTGGCTGGATAAACACTCCAGCCAATGGCAGAACTACAGCAGCACAGGAAAGGGCTGAACCTCCCTGCATGCAGCCATTCTGTCACAAAGATGGGGATCGTCAAATGGTGTGTTTTCTTCCTGGCACTCGAGTTCAACACATCGCGGATCGGGTTGACAGATTACTGGGAGGGGCTGGAGAAGATCCAGCAGTCATAGTCCATATCGGAACCAATGACAAAGAGGTAGGTGAAGAGTCCTTAAAAATTATTTTAGGGATTTAGGTCATAAGCTTAGGGCAAGGACCTCCAAGGTAGTGTTTTCCGAAATACTGCCTGCACCAAGAGCCACACAAGAAAGGCAGCGGGAGATTAGGGAGGTAAACAAATGGCTCAAGAACTGGTGTAGGAAGGAAGGGTTTGGGTTCCTTGAGAACTGGGCCGACTTCTCTGTCAGCTACAAGCTCTATCGTAGGGATGGGATGCACCTCAATGGGGAAGGGGCAGCTGTTTTGGGGGAGAAGATGGCTAGAAGGTTGGAGGAGTGTTTAAACTAGGGACTGGGGAGGAGGATAACTACATTATAGGAGGGGAAGATATGCAGATAGAGAACTGGGGCAAGGTAATGGAACTGGGGGAGTGTCACGCTCTGGTGTGGAGGGTATAGCCACACCAAGCGTAAGAGGGAAGGTAACAGACCAGATAAGGGAAATGGTCACCTCCTGCAGGAATCCCTGAGAGTAGGCCCTGGCTGACTACCAGTATGAACAGGCCTTAGTGGTAGGAGAGTTCATACACAGGAACCTAATTACTAACTGACCCTGTACAACCCTGCAGTTAATGATAGGGGAAGGCGTCAACCCGTTCCTCCAACAGGAAGGATGAATAGGAGACTCCAAACATCGGATAAACACAATAGGGAAAATGACACTTATCTTTATGCAGAAATAGCAGCAACTGGCAACTAAGCTCCAAACAACTAAGTCAGCAGAAAGTATAAACTTCTCTATTGGGAAATGAAGGAATAAATAGAGGAAAGATAATTACCACACCTACAACAGCTGAGGGGAAGGGGTGTGGTAAACAGCAACCAAACCAAGGGGAAAACATGTCAAATTATGTCACTTTTGAAGGCCGCGCAGAGCGTCTGATACCAGACGCAAGCCCACCCGTGACAGGGAGGAATGGAAGGAGGAACTAGAACAGTTCAGAAGGAAAGGTGTAGGGGAAAAAATATACGTCAACCTCTTAATTGTATGTACACTAATGCCAGAAGCCTGACTAATAAAACTGGTAAACTGGAAGTAGTGATGTTTCAGGAAAACTATGTGGGAGTAACTGAGACATGGCTGGATGATAGCTATGACTGGGCAGTTAATGTACAGGGTTACAGTCTGTTTAGAAAGGATTGCCAAAACCAGAGAGGGGGAGGGGTCTGCCTTTATGTAAAGTCCTGTCTAAAGCCCACACTCCGGGAAGATATAAGTGAGGGACATGAAGATGTGGAGTCACAGTGGGTAAAAAA
>ONZH01022984.1:0-39976 GCA_900303285.1 Rhinella marina
GACTCTGGAAGGGCCAAAAAAAGTTCCTGAGAGTATGCCGGATCCCATTCCAAATTTTCCTGGGAGGGGGCAGACTGGGGGGAAGGAGGTTGAGGTGGAGGAGCCAGAGGAGTGCTCCCTTGGGTAACGTGGGTGGACTGCGTGGAAGACTGACTGGTGGACAAATTACTTGAAGCATTGTCCGCAATCCACGACATCAGCTGTTCGCACTGTTGTGGTTTCAACAGTCCTCTACCACGTGTCCCTGTAAGTTGAGACATGAAGCTAGGGAGTGTAGCTCTGTGGCGTTCCCCTGCTCCCTCATCAGCAGGTAGTGTCTCACCCTGCCCAGGACCACGGCCTCTGCCCCCTGCAGTAATTGAATGCCCACGCCCTCGTCCTCGACCCTTAGCCCTGGGGTTCAACATTTTCTGTATATAAGTGTATTATATAAAAAATAAAAAATAAATGGGCCTGGTGTACTGAAACCCACAAACTTGTTCAGTCTGGTTTAATTAAGTGACGTAAAGAAAGTGTCACCTGGACAGAAAATATGGATTGGAGTGAGTGGACAGCTGAACTGTGACACACAGAATGGTTCCACACTGTTGTGTGAAATGGATTTGTATCACTGACCTAAAACAACAAAAAAACTATTTTTTTTATATATTTTTTTTGTAGTTTTGTTTTTTTTGGAACGCGACGTGCAGAAACTATAGTAGACCTAACTCACACCCTGTTAATGGTGGGTATTTTGACTGCGACCCAGACAAATGTCGCACAGAGATTTTTGTGATCAAGCTATATAAGTGAGAGCAAAAGACCTGGTTGGATTAAGTGACGTACAGACAGTGTCACCTGGACAGAAAATAGTGAGTGTACTGAACTGTGACACACAGAATGGTTCCACACTGCTGTGTGCAATGGATTTGTATCACTGAGATATAACAATTTAAAAAAAAAGGGGGTTATATATGGCGATAGCTGCGCTACTAGTGCCAGCCAGCCAGCCAAGCCAGGAGACAAAAAAAAAAAATTCTTGTAGCCCTTAGAAGGGCTGTTGGGTTCTTTGTGGGTGATTCCTGCCTAACAGAGAACTAAATGCAGGCCCTAACACTCTCCCTGAAACGCAGTAGCTCTATCCCTAACGACATCCAGACAGCATCTGAGCCGAGCACCGCGGCCAGTCAGTAGTATATTCCAAGGTCACCTGATCAGGCTAGCCAACCCCTGCTATCGACATGTAAGGGCCCCACGTGATGCTGGGTGTACCGCAGAGTCTCCTGGCTCATGATTGGCTGAGTTTATAGGCGCCAAAAAAGCACGATGCGGAAGTTGCCATTTCCTCGAGCATGGCGAGATACTCGTCCGAGCAGCGAGCTCTTACGAGTACCCTAATACTCGAACGAGCACCAAGCTCGGACGAGTATGCTCACTCATCTCTAAAGATAACTGATACCTAATAGAAATAAGCAACTCAATTCTAAGTTGATCAAATTTGTCTTAAATTTCACAAAATTTCAGGTTCCATTGAATCCAACATATTTTCAAATCAATTAGGACAAATTGCTGAAAATGATGTCCTCTATTTAAAGATCAGAAGATAACATGGAAGGGCAGCAAAGAAGAGGAAAGAGATGACCTTACTTACAGGCTTGCCGATAATGCCTTGCAGTTAGCCTCAGCTAATCAGAAGGGACAATATTTGCATAACATCCCAACTAGGGAATCCATGTGTGTTCTACACTTTTGCAGAGAGAGAGAGAGACATGGAATCTTATCTTTAGACCCATAATACAGCTAGTTTAAGATCAAACAGAAGATAATAGTTAGTAGTTAGTTAGCTAGTTAGATTTAATTAATTGATAGAAAGGTTTTAGCTATGAATAGGGCAGGGTCAGTGTAGTTTGTATCACTGGGCTACAGCCATTTCCTTCCAATGAGGCTCTGCTGGCACTGCACATCAATGTTTAAAGCTATAGTACTTCTTTTTTTCTTAAATTTGTTCACATAGCTATCAGCCCAATTTATATAAAAAAATGACAACCACAGACAGAATTTTTCTACAATATTAATCCTGGTGCTGATACAATGGGTGACATTTTTCTGCTTCACAGTCACTGTATTTTATAGTGGACTCAATCTAATTGTGCATTTTTTTTCTAAAATAAACAGTTGCAAAAGTTTCTAAAAATAATTATAGACTACTCTATCTGACCTGATGTATTTTCCTCTGTCACTGTATATGGGAGTAGACTGTGTCTAACTGCACATTTTTCAAAAACAAAAGTAGAAAATTTATTACAGTCTAGTGTACCATCTGATGTATTTTCCTCCCCACTGTCAATATATATTACAGTGGAAGATGTGCGCTTTTTTTACTTAAAAAATAATTTTTTAAAATACTATATATTCAGTTGAGATTCAGTTGTGTCGCAATTTCCAACTGTTAAGTGTGGTGGATTTATTTGGATTCAAATTGAATCGGCTGACTGATTCATCTGAATTAAATCCAAAACAAATTTCAAGAAATTTGATCATCTGTATTATCTACCCATTGACTGCAGAATAAAGAAATTTTAAAATAGAATTTGCGGGAAATGTTGGAAACTTTATTCTAAAAAAAGACTTCCACGAGCGGCGGACTGTGCGGCCTGCAACTGCCATGGGCATGGCAGTTGGTAGTGGTACTGTACCACAGTTGGATGGTACACGAAAGTGTTCGTGGTCATCTGTCCCACATGAAGGATCGGTGGTATCGGTGGCGGCAAATCAGGAATCAGGGCTTCCGGCTTTCCGGCTAATCCTGACCTTGGGATTTCTCTTCAGATCTCAAGGTCACAAGCCTCTTCTGTGGCCTGGGCCTCCTCACTCCAGTCTTCCGGGGGCGCTGCAGGAGTAGGTGGTCGCTTTAAGATTTTCACCCCAGTAGCAAAGGGGCCTTGGAGACTCTTCATTGGGGTATACTCCACCTAATCCCCTGCGTGGAGATTGTGGCGTACGGGCGGAAGATACAGCCGCTTAACCGAACGGCGGTTAACATATAATTCCTCCGCCGTCTCCTCATCGCCGATGAAACCGACTCCCCACTCCACGTTAAACCAAATAACGGTTCCCCTTCGGCGCTCCAGCTTAGGTTCACCGGACCGTGGGTGCTCCAAAACTTGCACGACCCACTCCTCAACCAGCTTTTAATATTCCCAGAGGGTCTGGGCGTTCCGGGTGACAGCATCAGGGACCATCAAATTCTGGCGTAAGAAGTAGTCCTTGCGCGGCGGAGCGGGAACTCCTGCCGCCTCCGCCTTGTCAGCCAGTGGAGTCACCACCTCAGCAGGCACCTCATCCGACTTCCTGTTGAGTTGTGAGAGATAGATCTCCGGTTCCTTCTCCTCATAGGGGTCGTCTGCCCACAACATGCTTCCCCAGTCAGGACCTCGCTGTCTCACCGCCATCTTACTCTGCTGACTTGCCACGTCTTCCTCGCATGCAGGAGAAGTGGGCGAAACTACCAGGGAGGAGTCTGCATTGCTGAATAGAATTCGTACGCAACAGCATGTAGAGTAACTACCAGGGAGGAGTCTACGCAACAGCGTATAAAGTAACTAAATTATACGTAGAATAGCGTATAATTTAGCGGACAAACTACGTAGCGATGCGTACAAAAGCGAAGTGAATCACCTAATATTTGAATTCACTTCGCAGCTGAAAAATCCCAAGATTCGATACGAATCAACAAATCGATTCGCTCATCTCTAGTTCTGATATGGAAAGCTGATATGGGGGTCTGGTGTGATGTCCTGAAATGTCCTGATATGGGGGTCTTATATTAGATGTGATAAAAAAAATTTTTCTTACTTCCTACTCTAAAATCTGGGGTGCGTCTTATCAAAGGGTGCGTCTTATAAAACAAAAAATACAGTATTTTAATAACCTTAAATTAAAGAACCATGAGGAACATTTATTAAAGCTTCTATGTAGTTTTTTGGCATAAAAGGTTGAAGCCAGTCGCAACTCCAGGCCAGGTAACCCAAAGACATACTTTCACTGAAATAGAATTAATATCATTACATTTGCGCCAAATTGAAAAAAAAACAAACAGTCACTAGTTTTATAAATTTGGCACAATTTGCAGGAGCATAGCATAGAGATGATCAAATTTCTCAAAAATTCAATTTGGACGGTTTGCCGAATTTCCCAAAAAGACTCAATTCAATCAGAATTTATTTGTGACGAATCACATTAAAATGCAGCTATTTCCTCAACTAAATACACCCTAAAACTGGCTGTTTCAACCTGTTTCAAACTGCAATTTCAGCCCAGAAGTAAGGATGAATGGAAGTATATATATATATATATATATATATATATATATATATATATATATATATGTATATATATATATAGTAAGGGATCGTATCCTCTCAGGGGGTCGACATCACACAATATCTTCAAAACAGGGATTTTCAGGTCCAACTCAGTTTTATTGGCACCAGCACACCAAAACAAATCATAAAAACAACACCTGCCCGGCTGGGCTCTGACTAAACATAGTTCAGCTAACTCACCTAAATACATACGCTGTTCACACACAGCTTTTAAGTGCGGCTTCCTCAGCCGTTCAGTCCAGCAGCCTCCTGGCTGTGACTCCAACCGTACCTTTGGGGGGAGATGGTCCAAAAGTCCTCCCGACTATGACTGTGTGACCCTCTTCTCCTAGGGTCACTGGGCCCCCCAAACTTCCAGGGTACACAGAGCCTTGTGGCCCCTCAGCCCTCCTGGCTGAGACCACACACACAGAGCCTCCACAGGCTCCAACCTCTCAGGCCTCCTCAGCCTTTCTCCTCTCCCCAGACTGACACTGAGGGCTGGTTTATCACACCAGTAATTGCACCCAGGTGGCCTCACCTGTGGTGGAATAGGGATGTGGACTGGAATATCCACCCCCTCCAGACCTTTATGAAGCGTGAGGCCTGTCACTGCCTCACAATATACACAATAAATACACCACAAAACTGTTTGAATCACACCACACTTTCAGTACAGAAGCAAGGGTGAATGGAAGTAGTTATATAGCAACTAAATACACCCCAAAAATGAATTGTGTCAGACTGAAAATTCACACCAAAAGCAAGGATGAATGGGCGTACTTTTATATATTTAAAATAAATACACCCCAAAACTGGTTGTATCAGGCCATAAATTCACCTCAGACTCACTTTCAGTACAGAAGCAAGGGTGAATGGACATAGTTATATATTAACTAAATATACCCCAAAACTAGTTGTATCAGACAGCACTGTCACCCCAATAACAGATGCTAGGATTACTGCAATTGCTGTTTAAAACAATCAAAAATCTGTAGTAATAGATCACAAGGTATAATAGAATAGCTCCTATTACCCAGGCTTTACACTCTCCTATCGGTCCCTGATCTCTCCCTACAGTCTGGATTATGCCTCCCTATCCTTTCCCTACACAAAGAATAATCTTTCCCCGAACAGCTCAATAGTTTTTTTTTGTGAATAAAGTATTTCCTAAACAATGTCCCTAGTGCCTGTAACATCTCTCCCTGCACCAAGTTCACTGTAAAATGGCGTAGACCAGGCATGAGAAGGCTTTTTATAGGGCTGTGACATCACAGGGGCTGGCTATCTGCTGATTGGCTGCCTGCATGGCATTATGGGTGCTCCCTCATTCCTGGGCTTCTTACTTTCACTTTGTGGAATGTGCAGCAGCCATTTTAGATTGAATTTTTGGATTTTTTTGTCAACTTCGATTCACTCATCTCTATCATAGCAAATCCAATCTTAAAACTAACTTCAAATAGACCTACAATGATAAATTTCCCCCAGCGTTTATACATTTTGCTTAGCATAAATTTATTAGTGTATATCATGTAGATGTATGTCTTGTCTTCTTGAATTTTCATATTTTCTTTGGTAGGAACATAATGTTTGAGAAATGCAGTTATACTGTACAATGATAACTTGTTAGGCCAGTGATGGGGTGAACAAACAAATAACATACAAATATCATAACTTTTCCCTTTTTCACAATAAAAAAGAACTAAGTTAGATAAATTCATGATTTAAGGTAGAGATGAGCGAATCATCCAAAATTCGCTTAGCCAAATGTTCGTTAAATTTTTCAAAAGATTCGTACTTCATATGAATCTATTCGGCCGAAGCTCTGTTCAAATCATACGTTATTATCCACTTCAGCTCTGAGCCATTTCCCCCCTTCCTGACCAGGCCTAATTTTTCAAATCTGACATGTGTCACTTCATGTGGTAATAACTTTGGAACGCTTTTACTTAGCCAAGCGATTCTGAGATTGTTTTCTCGTGACACATTGTACTTCAAGTTAATGGTAAACTTGAGTCGATAAGTTTTAATTTTATTTATAAAAAAATCCAAAAGTTACCGAAAATTTGAAAAAATTCACTGTTTTCTAAATTTCAATCTCTCTGCTTTTAAGACAGATAGTGATGCCCCATAAAATACTTTTTAATTTACATTCCCCATATGTCAACTTTATGTTGGCATCATTTTGGTAGTGTCATTTTATTTTTTAGGACAGTAGAAGGTTTAGAATTTTAGACGCAATTTTTGCTAATTTGCAAAATCAACTTTTTTAAGGACCAGTTCAGTTCTGAAGTACGTTTGTGAGGCTTACATATTAAAACCACCCATAAATGACCCCATTTTAGAAACTACACCCCTCAAACTATTCAAAACTGATTTTAGAAATGTTGTTAACCCTTTAAGTATTCCACAGGAATTAAAGCAAAATAGATGTGAAATTTCAAAATTTCACTTTTTTTGCAGATTTTCCATTTTAATAATTTTTTCCTGTAACACATTAAGGGTTAACAACAAAACAAAACTCAATATTTATTACCCCGATTCTGCAGTTTGCAGAAACACCCCACATGTGGTCGTAAACTGTTATTTGGGGATACGCCAGGGCTCAGAAGGGGAGGAGCAGCATCTGCATTTTCTAACATGGAATTTTTTGTCATGGTTTGTAAGAGTGATAACTTTTTAATTTTTTTGTGGACTGAGCTGCGTGAGGTCTTATTTTTTGCGGGACAAGCTGTGCTTTTTATTGGCACCATTTTGGGGTACATATGGCTTTCTGATCACTTTTTAATCTAATTTTTGGGAGGTTAACTAAAAAAAAAAAGCAGTTTAGGGGCATTTTTCTACATTTTTTTTACACAGTTCACTTGATGGGGTAGATCATGTGATATTTTTGTAGAGCCAGTTGTTACGGACGCAACGATACCAAATATGACTATTTTTTTTTTTTTTTTTTTTTTACGTTTTACACAATAAGAGCATTTTTAGAAGAAAAATCATGTTTTTGTGTTGCAGTTTTTAAGAGCCATTGTTTTTTCATTTTTCGGGCTATAATCTTGTGTGGGGGCTCATTTTTTGCGGGAGGAGGTGACGTTTTTATTGCTACCATTTTGGGATGCATACGACTTTTTGATTGTTTAATATTATGTTTTTTGGTAGGTGATGCGACAAAAAAAGCTGTTTTGGCTTAATTTTTATTAGATTTTTTTTACGCAGTTCACTTTATGGGGTAGATCATGTGATATTTTTATAGAGACGGTCGTTTCGGACGCGGTGATACCAAATATGTGTATCTTATTTATTTTTATTTGTAACTTTTTTAATGAAATATTTGGGGGGGAAATTATTTTTTTTATATAAATATGTGATTTTTTTTTTTTTTAATAATATTTTTTTTTTTTTTTACACTTTGTGTCCCCCATAAGGTCATACAAGACCTCAGAGGGACATTTAACTTCACTTATTTTATTTTTTTTTTTACACTTGATTTCTCCTGTAACTGGGGCTGACATAGTGGCCCCAGTTACAGGGGAAATACATCCCCAGAGAGGCTGTACAGCATAATACTATAATACTATGCTGTACAGCCTCAGTGCAGGGCTGATCGGGTCTATGAGAGACCCGGCAGCTCCTGCACTCTCCGGCCCCGGCGATCACGTGACCGCCGGGCCGGAACAGGAAGCGCAATAGCGCTTCCTGATCTGTATACACAGCGCTCGTTGAGCGCTGTGTATACAGCGATCTAGAAGGCAGGGACCCCTGGGAACGGTCCCTGCCTTCTCTTTGGGGTACCCTGCTGTCACTGACAGCAGGTACCCCACTGTGCAGCTGCACGATTAGCGTGCAGCTGCTATCTCTGAATGGCCGTTTATAAACGGCCATTCAGAGATAGATAACCACTTCCCGGACATTTATAGTCAACGTGCGGACGGGAAGTGGTTATGTAGTGTTCTGCGCATTAGCATTCGCACACTAATAACGAACATACAATTGTTAAAGGTACGCTACTTATGTGAACACGTACGCATGAGCGTACAAATTGCGTACGAATCCTCAGCGTACTATTGTCTAGCGATTGTGTAATACGCAGGCACGCGCGACGCTAGGCTTTGCTGGAGCGGAATGGTGGAGCAGGAGGAACGCTCTGAGTCTGACTTCTGGTTACATGATACTGTATCAGCAGGAGAAAGCACATCATCCAGCTGTGATTGAGATGAGTGTGCCATCCACTCCACTACCTCATCCACTTTCTCCTCCACTACAATTTTGCGCCTTGGTGGGTTAGCCTGGTGGAACAGTGGCCAACTATTACGAATTCTACAAGTAGAAGCTCCGGCTACATGTCCTTGGCCACTGCTGCCCTGTGCCACCTTCTTTTTTTTTGGAGCTCGAGGTCTGGCTGGACCTGGATCCCTTTTGCTTTTCCATGCCAGACATTTTCACTTGACTGTGACCCTGCAGGTCTTTGTCTCTCTCCCTATCTCTCTCCCTGTCTCTCTACCTGCCTGATTAATTACTAGCCCTGCACTTGCCCTGCACTAGCCCTGATATGTATTATGGATACCCAGAACAATTACACCACAATTCAGTTCAGAAACTTCAGAACTTCACAGACAGTGCTTCTGCTCGTCTCACCAGTCGCAGCACAACTGATGTCACAGGCTTACCGAGCCTATGAACCAATCAGAGCAAGCCCTTCCCACTAGGTCAGGTGACCGCTTTCTTCCCGGGCCTTTTGCCGCCTATTTCCACATGAATAACGAACTTACAGTAAAAGTTCGCTAATTTACTGAATTGGTACGCATCAGTGTATAAAGTAACTTATACAAAGCATTAGCATTGTACATTCATCGGACAAGTACGTAGCAAATGCTTAGAAATCCTTAGGAACATTTTCAAATCTTAACGGAGCGAATCACCTAATATTCGGATTCGCTTCGCAGCTGAAAATTTCCAACATTCGATATGAATGTAACGGGGAGCCGGCGGCGCGCTTCCCCTCTGCCGTGCCGCCGGTCTCCCAGGAGTGCGCCGTCGTCTCCATGACGACACTCACAGGAGAGGGTCCGGCACGCGCACTGATACAGCGCGTCCGGCGTCCTCCCCGCCCCCCTAGTAAACGAGCAGGCGGGGACATCTGAGCGCTGGTCTGGGCAACCAGCGCTCAGAACATTTACTATATACCTGGTTTTGGGTCATGTGGCGCTGGCCACGCCACATGACCAAATTTGGTGCATATTTGAGCGCTGGTCACGTTTGGCCAGCGCTCGGTATGCAAATGAGGTCATGTGACGCTGGCCCCGTCACATGACCCAGTGGAGGGCTATTTAAAGCCACTAGTTGTCCTCCCTAATTGCCTGTGATTAGCGTTACTACTTTGATCAGTGCTTGTGCGACCTTGTGTTTGATTTGCTGTTTGACCCTGACCTTGGACTTGGACTTCGACCTCTCTTTGCTTCACTCCTGGTATTGACGTTATCTCCTGTGTATGACCCGGCTTGCTGACTATTCTGATATTGTGTTTGTTTCGTCTGTGTTTGTCTCTCCAATTGTTCCCTGTTCCTCCCTGTGCACTTATACAGAGCAGGGACCGTCACCGTGGTTGTCCGCGGCCGCCTAGGGCCGACTGAGGCAAGCAGGCAGGGAGAGAACGGGGGGGTATTCAGTACAGGGCGCACCTTCCCTTGTCTCCCCCGTGACAGAATCACAGGCCATACTAAATGGAGCCGTTGCGATTTCTCACGGATCATATAGGTGACATGGCTCAGATGATCCAGGATCTGGACGAGAGAATCCAACACCAGGAGCAGCTGCAAACTGCACCCGCAGCCGCTCCCTCCATTATTGAACCCCATATAAGGTTGCCCGATCGGTTTGTGGGTAACCGAAAAACTTTCCGTTCTTTCCAGGAAAGTTGTAAATTATATTTTCATTTACGCCTACACTCCTCGGGTTCTGAGCAGCAGCGGGTAGGAATTATTATTTCCTTGCTGCAAGGGGATCCGCAGGAGTGGGCTTTCTCATTGCCATCTGACTCCCCATGTCTGTTGTCTGTGGAGGCCTTTTTCCAGGCCTTAGGTCTTTTGTATGAAGAACCAGACTGGGCCACTATAGCAGAAACTCAGCTCAGGAACATTCAGCAGGGAAACCGCCCAGTAGAGGATTACTGTGCAGAGTTCAGGAAGTGGTGTGTCTCCTCTGGGTGGAATGACCCAGCTTTGAGAAGCCAGTTTAGGGTGGGGCTGTCAGACCAACTCAAGGATCTTCTGGTTAGTTATCCTACTCCTGACTCCCTAGAGACGAGCATGACTTTAGCTATTAAGCTGGATCGACGGGTGAGAGAAAGACAGAGGGAACGATCAAGTACTCCTCAAGCTGTCGTCCTGCCTGAGTTTCCTCCTCTGAGTCCACCTCCTGCCAAGGTCCCGGAGTCCATGCAGTTAGGAGGTATCCTGAAAAACCAAAGACGTTTAAAGGGAGCCTGCTTCTACTGCGGTGAGGTGAACCACTGGCTCCAGCAGTGTCTAAAACCCCAGCAGTGGTAAGGAGAAAGATTTTAGTACCCATCTCCATTGCATATGATCAATTCAGGGGTTCTGGAAAGGCTTTTGTTGACTCTGGTTCTGCTGCTAATTTTATTAATTTTGATTTTGTACAGTCTGTGGGTTTACCGATGGTCCCTTTAAGGGAGGGTATTCAAATTATCGCCCTCGACTCCACCCCCCTAAATAATGGGAGGATCGAGTTCTGTACTCCTAGTGTGACCCTGACGGTTGGGATTTCGCATTCCGAAAAATGTGTTTTTTGGGTCTTAAAGAATTTACCTGCTGACCTAGTTCTTGGTTTACCTTGGTTGCAGGACCACAATCCTGTAATCAATTGGTCAACAGGTGAATTAGAAAAATGGGGGCTGAATTGTGACAAGTGTTGCAAATCTGTATTGCAGTTGGGAGGTACTACTGAGTCTCTTTTCTTACCTGAGTACATCAACGATTTTTCGGACGTTTTCTCCATGTCCGAGACTGAGTTCCTCCCTCCTCACTGGCAATATGATTGTGCCATCGATATTATTGAGGGGTCCAGATATCCCAAGGGCCGTATCTATAATCTCTCTACTCCAGAGCGTCAGTCTATGAGGGATTATCTCAAGGAGAGTCTGGCCAAGGGTCACATCCGGCCTTCTGTTTCTCCCATGGGGGCAGGATTTTTCTTTGTCGGAAAAAAGGATGGAGGGTTGAGGCCCTGTATTGATTACAGGGAACTCAATAAAATTACTGTTAAAAACAGGTACCCGCTGCCCCTTATTCCTGATTTGTTGAATCAGGTTCAGGGTGCTTGTTGGTTTACTAAGCTAGATCTGAAGGGGGCGTACAACCTGATCAGAATCCGTGAGGGTGATGAATGGAAAACTGCCTTTAATACCCCGGAGGATCATTATGAGTACCTAGTAATGCCCTTCGGGTTAAGTAATGCTCCTGCGGTGTTCCAAAATTTTGTCAATGACATTTTTAGACCATTTATTGGAAAATTTGTAATTGTCTATATTGATGACATCTTGATTTTTTCTACAGACTGGGAGAGTCACGTATCCCACACCAGGCAAGTGCTGGAGGTGTTGCGTGAGAACAAGTTGTTTGTCAAAGGGGAGAAGTGTATCTTTGGTGTTCAGGAAGTGACCTTTTTGGGATACATTCTCACCCCTTTTTCCTTCAAAATGGACCCGGGTAAGGTACAGGCCATTGTAGATTGGGTGCGACCTTCCTCTCTGAAGGCGCTCCAGCGATTTCTGGGTTTTACTAATTTCTATCGGAAATGTATCAAAAATTTTTCTGTTATAGCCAAACCCATTACGGATTTGACCTGCAAGGGAGCTGATTTAGTCAACTGGTCCCCTGCAGCTATTGAAGCTTTTGAAAAGCTAAAGCGGTTTTTTGTTGATGCTCCTGTGCTGATCCAGCCTGATCAAAATAAGCTGTTTGTAGTTGAGGTGGATGCATCTGAAGATGGTGTGGGGGCAGTACTGTCCCAGGGGTCTTCCACCTTAACTAATCTCAAGCCATGCGCCTTCTTCTCCCGCAAGTTCTCTCCTGCCGAGAGAAACTATGACATTGGTAATAGGGAGTTACTAGCAATCAAGTGGGCATTTGAGGAATGGCGTCATTTTTTAGAAGGGGCATTACACCGCATTACGGTCCTCACGGATCATAAGAATTTGATGTTTCTGGAATCTGCTAAGCGATTGAATCCCAGACAGGCGAGGTGGGCTTTGTTCTTTACTCGTTTTGACTTTTGTGTTACCTTCAGGCCCGGAAGCAAGAACATTAAGGCCGATGCCTTATCCCGAAGTTTCCAGGCGTATCAGCCTCCTGACGTCCCTCCTGAGCCCATCCTGCCAGCTGACATCATCGTAGCCGCTACCTCATCTGATCTCGCTTCTGAAATCTCGGCAGGACAACATCTTGCTCCCACTGGTACTCCCAATGACAAGTTATTTGTGCCAGCTCATTTGCGGTTGCGACTGCTGGGTGAGTGCCATAGCTCTGTTTTATGTGGACATCCTGGTATCAATGCCACCAAGGAGTTGGTCTCTAGGCAGTATTGGTGGTCGTCAATCTCCAGAGATGTTCAGGCTTTTGTAACTGCGTGCAATACTTGTGCCAGGTCCAAGAATCCCAAGACTCGGCCTATGGGTGAGTTGCGTCCATTACCCATACCTGGTAGACCTTGGTCACATCTGTCCATGGACTTCATCACGGATTTGCCATGCTCTGAGGGTAAAACCGTGATTCTTGTAGTGGTGGACAGATTCAGCAAGATGTGTCACTTTATTCCTTTGTGTAAATTACCCTCTGCAAAGGTTTTGGCTTCCGTATTTATGGACCACATAGTTAAACTACACGGTGTTCCTGAGAATATTGTTTCTGACAGGGGGGTGCAGTTTGTGTCTAAATTCTGGAGGGCCTTCTGTAAGAAGATTGATATTTCCTTATCCTTTTCGTCAGCCTTTCATCCAGAGACCAATGGTCAGACTGAACGTCTTAATCAGTCCGTTGAGCAGTATCTTAGATGTTATGTTGCTGATAACCAGCATGTGTGGGCCAGATTCCTGTCTCTGGCCGAGTTCGCGATTAATAACCGTGTGAATTCGTCTTCTGGGGTATCGCCGTTTTCCTGCAACATGGGGTTTCATCCGCGCTTTGGCTCCTTTTCTCCAGCTGTTTCGGCGGTCCCAGAGGCCAATGCTCTCTCCCAGGAACTGTGCACAGTTTGGGCACAGGTTCAGTCGAACCTGGAAAGAGCCCAAAGGATTCAAAAAACTAAGGCCGATAAGAAACGTTCTAAGGGTGTGAATTTCAAGGTGGGGGACATGGTATGGTTGTCAACAAAAAATCTACGTATGAAAGTACCATCCTATAAGTTTGCGCCTCGCTTCATTGGTCCATACAGGATCACCAAGGTGATCAATCCGGTGTCGTTTGAATTGTGTTTACCTGACTCCCTTCGTGTTCACAATGTTTTTCATATGTCTTTGCTTAAGCGTTATGTTGCTCCCGCTGGTCCAGAGGAACTGCCCCCGCCTCCGGTCGAGGTGGAGGGACAAGTGGAGCACGAGATTCATAGAATCATTGACGTTAGGAAAGTCCGGAATTCCTTCCAGTACCTTGTACACTGGAGGGGATTTGGGCCTGAGGACAGATCTTGGGTACCGCTGAGCAGGATGCATGCAGACGCACTTGTTAGGAGTTTTCATCGACAGCATCCTGAAAAGCCGGTTCCTCCAGCTAAGGGTCCGGTGGCCCCTCGTGAAGGGGGGGGTACTGTAACGGGGAGCCGGCGGCGCGCTTCCCCTCTGCCGTGCCGCCGGTCTCCCAGGAGTGCGCCGTCGTCTCCATGACGACACTCACAGGAGAGGGTCCGGCACGCGCACTGATACAGCGCGTCCGGCGTCCTCCCCGCCCCCCTAGTAAACGAGCAGGCGGGGACATCTGAGCGCTGGTCTGGGCAACCAGCGCTCAGAACATTTATTATATACCTGGTTTTGGGTCATGTGGCGCTGGCCACGCCACATGACCAAATTTGGTGCATATTTGAGCGCTGGTCACGTTTGGCCAGCGCTCGGTATGCAAATGAGGTCATGTGACGCTGGCCCCGTCACATGACCCAGTGGAGGGCTATTTAAAGCCACTAGTTGTCCTCCCTAATTGCCTGTGATTAGCGTTACTACTTTGATCAGTGCTTGTGCGACCTTGTGTTTGATTTGCTGTTTGACCCTGACCTTGGACTTGGACTTCGACCTCTCTTTGCTTCACTCCTGGTATTGACGTTATCTCCTGTGTATGACCCGGCTTGCTGACTATTCTGATATTGTGTTTGTTTCGTCTGTGTTTGTCTCTCCAATTGTTCCCTGTTCCTCCCTGTGCACTTATACAGAGCAGGGACCGTCACCGTGGTTGTCCGCGGCCGCCTAGGGCCGACTGAGGCAAGCAGGCAGGGAGAGAACGGGGGGGTATTCAGTACAGGGCGCACCTTCCCTTGTCTCCCCCGTGACAATGAATCAACGAATAGATTCGCTCATCTCTACCCGATATAATCCGTTAACGGAACATTTTCGAATCGAACTGAGCGAATCTGAAAAAAAAACGGATTTGCTTCGGAGTGCAAAATTGCATAGATTCGTATCGAATCTACGAAGCGGCGAATAGATTCGCTCATCTCTAATTTAGGATTACTTATTTGGCAATAAAATATGTTTCCCAAGAACACTTTAGACTCATGCACGTAAAGCATTCTTGGGAACCATATTCTATTGCTGACTAGAGGAAAGGGCGAACAGATAAAGAGTTGTACTGTTACTGTGAGAGCCCTTCTCTCTCCTCATTCGATTGATCTGTGGGGGTCTCAGCACTCAGACCCCCACCAATCAATATCTTTGATATGCTGTCATGACATTTCAAAAGCTTTTTAAAGGTTCACTGACTCTTTAAAGCAAATCATCTGATCAAAATAAAAGCTTCACATTTAATGCATAATGCATAATATGGAATAAGCATCCCAACATTGTACTCATGTGGAAACATGAGCTCCTGAGTGATGAATCAGATTTCACTATCTGCTATCTGATTGATGAATCTGAATTTGGCAGGCAATCGGAGAATGTTATCAACCAGAATGCATAGTGACTACTGTAGGATTTCTTGGCATAGGCATAATGGTGTAGGGTTGCACATCAGGGTCTGGGCTAGGCCCCTTATTTCGAAAAGGGGGTCTTTGGAAAGGGAACTTATCACCATGAAAATGCAGCACAATCTGCAGGCAACATGTCATAGAAAGAGCTGAGTGGATTGATATATAGTTTTATGAGAAAAGATTCAGTAAGTATAATTTAATCACGTTAGGAGCCTCCATCACAAAATCCATAGAAAATGCCATACAAAATAGCACAGCTATAATAATGGACATCATTGACTATAATAGGGTCTTTTGGGCTCCATTGGTGTCCATGTGATGGAACAGAAAAGCAGAAAGCTCAACCCCTACTTGAATTGTAAGCGTAGTGCAAATTTTAATTCAATAAACATGCTCAATTTTATGGATTACATTCATTTTACACTAACTATGTTTTAATGCACTGTGATTTTCACCAATTTGATTCCATTAGCAGCATATTAAGGTGCATTGTTGCATTAAGAAGACATACTGCACACCTCCCAAAGAACTGACACAATTGGGAAAGCTTTTAGCTTGTTTGATTTTTTTTTAACACTGCTTAATGTAAATGTACATTTATTACATTTGGTCTTGATTTTAATGAAGGATTTCCTTTGAAGCAGTGCACTCTTTGGTAATAATTCAGGTGCTTTTAATGCTATTAGGCTCTTGAGAGAAAAACATTTGAATTGTTAGAAACATTTCATCTAATATTAATAAAAGAAATACATAAACATCTTTCATTTTCAGTTCATTTTAATAGAACTGTTTTTGTTCTGCAAAGTTGTATTATCTATATATGAAATGAATTTTCAGCTTTATTACCTCACTTAAAAACAGTATTTAATTTGTGTGTTTTATCTTAATATGTTATCTGTAATTTAATTTTTCATAAGTCACTAATTTCATTCAGCTTATGCAAAGTATGATACAGCACTTGCTATACTGTTTCCGCAAAATTAAGGATACTTACTAAAGCAGCATGAGAAATCTTCTGCATTAGAAAGACTTAAAGGGGTTGCGTCATTTCATCAAGTAGCATTTATTATGTACAGAAAGTTAATACAAGGCGCCTAATAATGTATTGTTATCATTTATGTCGCTTCCTTTGCTGGCTGGATTCATTTTTCCATCACATTATACACTGTTCGTTTCCATTGTTACGACCACCCTGCAATTCAGCAGTGGTGGCCATGCTTGCACAGTTTAGGAAAAAGTGCAGTCCTATGTGCACGCATATGATCCTGTCCACCAGAGAGGCCAGCGCTTTTTCTTATAGTGTACAAGCACGGCCACTACTGATGGATTGCAGTGTGGTCGTAGTCATGGAAACGCGCATTGTATAATGTGATGGAAAAATAATTCCAGCCAACGAAGGAAGCAATATGGACAATCACAATACATTAGTAAAAGTGACTTATATTAACTTTCTCTACATGATAAATGCCACTTGCTGAAGTGAGACAACCCCTTTAAGTGGAGTTTCTTAGAAACATAATCCATTAGCTTAGTAGAGAGGTGTAAGCAATCATTGTAGAGCAGTGTGGAAGATAAGGGTGCATTCACATGACCATATTTTCGTTCCATATCTGATCTGCATTTTTTCTGGATTGCCTGCAGACCCATTCAATACTATTTCATCTGTGTGCTCTCTGCATCCAAGCTGAGCGGCAAATTATAGAACATGTTTTCAATAGGGTTCACAAAAAGTGCGGGATGCACACAGACCTCATCTATATTTCATGAATCCGCAATTTGTAGACTGCAAAATAGATACCATCATGTGACTGTACCCTTATTCTGAGAAAACTAGTTAAAGGATGAAATCCCAATGGAGGTTGTCCTACACATCTATTAATACTGTATGTATATAAGTTGTGGCAGTGGAGCTTCCAGAGGGCCATATGAGGGCCATTAAAAGGGTGTATCTCACCCAGAGAAAAGCTGGTAATGAGGTAATTAGCAGCCAGCTGAGGAGCTCAGGTAAAGGTGGGCCGGGCTCCTCAATCAGGGCTCCCAGTCTTGGGAAGGAGTAGGCTGCAAGAAGGCTTGTGGGAGCCGGGACCCTCTAACCCTCTGTGGTGTAAGCACCGTGGTTTGTTTTGGGGAACTGGGTGGTAGACCCAAATCCCCAAAGAGAGGGACAAATAGTGTGTAGTCAGTGGCCAGACGGCCGAGGATTTGTGTTTATGAGTTGTTTGGATTGCTGTAAAAGTGACAATAAAAGCTGGTTGTGACCAGTTTACACCCGAATCTGCAGTGTTGGGGTGGCTTCTTGAGGTATGCCAACCTTCTAAGTAGTGTTGAGCGAAGCTCGAGTCCCCTAGATGGATCCGTCATCACCCCAATGCAAGTCAATGGGGACGGATCCGTTTGGTGTGACACACTAGTAAACGGATCCGTCCCCATTGAATTGCATTGGGGTCATGATGGATCCGTCCTTAGCTTTCTCTGCAGCTCCCTCCTCCCGTCCAGCAGGTGGCTCTGTGGTAAAAATTACCACTCTGCGTGCTGTCTTCCTGCTGGAGCAGGTCGGGAGCTGCCAGGGAAGGTAAGTATGTCTCTGTGTCTGTGTGTTTTTTTTTTTATTTTATTTGGGGTACTTGTGTAAACCAGGCACCCCCCGCTCTTCTGAGCAGGGGGTGCCTGGTTTACTCCCATATACTTCAATTATGCTTGGGTGCTCGGCCGAGCACTCGAGCACCCCTGAGTGCTCGGCCAGAGCACCCGAGCATACGAGCACCTTAGTGCTCGATCATCACTACTTCTACGGTGAGAAGACGGCGATCCTGGAGAGCTAAGTGACCCCCGAGTTGTCACAAAGTATACTTATATAATATGTACTTGTATTCAAGTATACTTGTTCTGCTATACATGATACACAGTATATGTGATACTATACATATAAAACATAGTATATGATTAACTTATATGGTGTCCATTATTATCTTTCTATGCAGTATGCACAAATTATCTTTACACAAGAGCAAAATTGCAAATCTTTCAGCGTTTTATGGAAAAGATTGAGAAAAATAGTTAAAAAAGAAGAAAATCTTTTCGAAGTATCATTAGACCATGGATTCATCATTTGTGTCATCAAATTTTCAGGGTGGCATATACACATGGTGAATTTTTCCATTTTTCCATGACAGATTTTTCTTCAATGAGGTTAATCTGTGTGACTACCTACAGTACCTTGGTTTCCAAACAGAATCAAGATCTGCATGTGCAAACAGCACCATATAAAGTATGGTGTAAATTTCGCCTTGACAACACTGGGAGGTGGATTTTAAAGGGACTCTCTAGGAATGATTTAAAATGTCTGCCAGCTACCTGTTCTAGAATGTGAGCAGGACTGGTTGCCTCCACTTGCATCATTACCATCTATTGTACAGCAGTGTAATGTGTAGTGAGGCCCTGTTCTAGGTATTATTCTTTTTTTTATCACCATGTGTTAAAATGTGAGTTATACAGTAAATAGCTTTAATGTGGCACATACCACTGATCTTCAAGTAGATAAACATTTCTTAGTTGACTTCTCATTGACCTCACAACTTCTCCCAACATAGAAGAAAACAAGTGTAATGACAGAATGTCTACCTTACCAGAAGCATTTTACTGACCTAAAATGAAAGTCCAAGAGACTACAGCACAGGTCCCATTTGCATTTACGCTGGTAATTTAAATACGTTAATGAAGCTTGCTAATGAGAAAATGCAAGGTCCCAAATGGACACAAAATAAGTAGAGTGACATCGAGTGACATCAAGATCTAATGCCCAAGGCAGGGCATAACACCGAAGGTAACAGAAATTACTTTTGCGGACATTTACTAAACTTCCTATCAAAAATGTGACTACTATTAAAAACATGTAAGAAAATGGTACAGTGCATGTAAAGAAAAAATAAAAAAACATAAAAATAAAATATATATAGTCATATTCGCAGAAGTATAAAAACATTTATGACACATTTCCATCTCATTAAATCTTTGTAAATCTATATCCTCTCTTTATTTGATTAAACATATAGGCCCACATTCATTATTCTGTTTAGGCTACTTTCACAATTGCGTTTGCAGGATCCGTTTGTGAGATCTGTCACAGGCTCTCACAAACGGTCCTAAACTGATCAGTTTTATCTCTCATGCATTCTGAATGGAAAAGGATCCGTTCAGAATGCATCAGTTTGCTTCAGTTTGCTTCAGTTCAGTCTCCATTCCATTTTGGAGGCGGACACTAAAATGCTGCCTGCAGCGTTTTGGTGTCCGCTTGACGGAAACCGATCCGTCATGACTCACAATGTAAGTCAATGAGGACGGATCCGTTTTGTCTGACACAACAGAAAATTGATCCGTCCTCCATTGACTTTCAATGGCGTTCATGACGGATCCGTCATGGCTATGTAAAAGATAATACAAACGGATCTGTTTAGAACGGATGCCGACGTTTGTATTATCATGACGGATCCGTTCGTGAGAGCTTGGATGGATCTCACAAACGGATCCTGCAAACGCAAGTGTGAAAGTAGCCTTAGATAGATATGGCAACATACTCAAGCTTTGTGCATAAATAAGTCAACAGAAGCAAGATTACTTCATAGGGTGCAATTGGAAAAAAAAGCAATTTCACCATAATTTTATGGGTTTTGTATTTATAGTGTTTCCTTTGCGATAAAACTGACCTAGTGCCTTAATTCTCTTGGTCAGTATTAGAGATGAGCGAGCACTAAATGCTCGGGTGCTAGTTATTCGAGTCGAATTTTTCCCGATGCTCGGGTGCTCGTTTCGAATAACGAACCCCATTGAAGTCAATGGGAGACTCGAGCATTTTTTGCAGGGGACCAAGGCTCTGCCTAGGGAAGGCTGGGTGAAAACCTGGAAACCTCAGAAAATGATGGAAACACCACGGAAATGGACAGGAAACAGCAGGGGCAGCATGCATGGATGCCTCTGAGGCTGCCTAATCCCATCATTAACCCAAATTCTCGGGCAACAGCCTGGTGGTGACCCTCAAGGCAATTGTGCTCACCCAGACCATAAAAATTTAGCGCGGCCCTGTATGGCTATGACTACAGAGTGACCGAGTTACAGTGCAGGAGCAGGCGAAGCACATAAAAATTTATCGAGGCCCTGTATGGCTGTGACTACAGAGTGACCGAGTTACAGTGCGGGAGTAGGCGAAGCACATAAAAATTTATCGTGGCCCTGTATGGCTGTGAGAACAGAGTGACCGAGTTACAGTGCAGGAGCATGCGAAGCACATAAAAATTTATCGAGGCCCTGTATGGCTGTGACTACAGAGTGACCGAGTTACAGTGCGGGAGTAGGCGAAGCACATAAAAATTTATTGTGGCCCTGTATGGCTGTGACAACAGAGTGACCGAGTTACAGTGCAGGAGCAGGCGAAGCACATAAAAATTTATCGTGGCCCTGTATGGCTGTGACTATAGAGTGACCGAGTTACAGTGCAGGAGCAGGCGAAGCACATAAAAATTTATCGTGGCCCTGTATGGCTATGACAACAGAGTGACCGAGTTACAGTGCAGGAGCAGGCGAAGGACATAAAAATTTAGCGTGACCCTGCATGGCTGTGACTACAGAGTGACCGAGTTACAGTGCAGGAGCAGGCGAAGCACAGAAAAATGTATCGAGGCCCTGTATGGCTGTGACTACAGAGTGACCGAGTTACAGTGCAGGAGCAGGCGAAGCACAGAAAAATTTATCGAGGCCCTGTATGGCTGTGACTACAGAGTGACTGAGTTACAGTGCAGGAGCAGGCGAAGCACATAAAAATTTATTGTGGCCCTGTATGGCTGTGACTACAGAGTGACCGAGTTACAGTGCAGGAGCAGGCGAAGCACATAAAAATTTATCGTGGCCCTGTATGGCTTGGACTACAGAGTGACCGATTTACAGTGCAGGGGCAGGCGAAGCACATAAAAATTTATCGTGGCCCTGTATGGCTGTGACAAAAGAGTGACCGAGTTACAGTGCAGGAGCCGGCGAAGCACATAAAAATTTAGCGTGACCCTGTATGGCTGTGACTACAGAGTGACCGAGTTACAGTGCGGGAGCAGGCGAAGCACATACAAATTTATTGTGGCCCTGTATGGCTGTGACTACAGAGTGACCGAGTTACAGTGCCGGAGAAGGCGAAGCACATAAAAATTTATTGTGGCCCTGTATGGCTGTGACTACAGAGTGACCGAGTTACAGTGCGGGAGCAGGCGAAGCACATAAAAATTTATCGTGGCCCTGTATGGCTGTGACAAAAGAGTGACCGAGTTACAGTGCAGGAGCCGGCGAAGCACATAAAAATTTAGCGTGACCCTGTATGGCTGTGACTACAGAGTGACCGAGTTACAGTGCGGGAGCAGGCGAAGCACATACAAATTTATTGTGGCCCTGTATGGCTGTGACTACAGAGTGACCGAGTTACAGTGCCGGAGAAGGCGAAGCACATAAAAATTTATTGTGGCCCTGTATGGCTGTGACTACAGAGTGACCGAGTTACAGTGCGGGAGCAGGCGAAGGACATAAAAATTTAACGTGACCGTATATGGCTGTGACTACAGAGTGACCGAGTTACAGTGCAGGAGCAGGCAAAGCACATAAAAATTTATCGAGGCCCTGTATGGCTGTGACTACAGAGTGACTGAGTTACAGTGCTGGAGCAGGCGAAGCACATAAAAATTTATTGTGGCCCTGTATGGCTGTGACTACAGAGTGACCGAGTTACAGTGCAGGTGCAGGCGAAGCACATAAAAATTTATCGTGGCCCTGTATGGCTGTGACTACAGAGTGACCGAGTTACAGTGCAGGAGCAGGCGAAGCACATAAAAATTTAGCGTGACGCTGTATGGCTGTGACTACAGAGTGACCGAGTTACAGTGCGGGAGCAGGCGAAGCACATAAAAATTTATCGTGGCCCTGTATGGCTGTGACTACAGAGTGACTGAGTTACAGTGCAGGAGCAGGCGAAGCACATAAAAATTTATTGTGGCCCTGTATGGCTGTGACTACAGAGTGACCGAGTTACAGTGCAGGAGCAGGCGAAGCACATAAAAATTTATCGTGGCCCTGTATGGCGGCGGTGACAACAGAGTGATTGAGTTAGACTGAGGTAGCAGGTGAACCACCCAAAAATTTAGCCTGACACAGCATGGTGGTGACACCACCAATGCCTTTGTCCGACTGAGATTTCAGTCAAATGGCTGTAGGTGAGCCTCCCAAAAATTTTTTTTTGGTGTGTGTGAAGTCGACCCTCCGAAAAAAAATTTTTTTGTGTCTGTAGTTGACGCTCCTGAAAAATGGTTTTAGAGTGTCTGTAGTTGATGCTCCGGAAAAATTGTTTGGAGAGAGGGCCTGTAGGTGGGCCTCCGGAAACATTGTCTTAAAAGAGTGCCAGTTGGGTCAGCGTTTGGCAATGAAGAGAAGGAGGAGGAGGAGTAGAGGAGAGGAGAGGAATCGGATACATAAGGAATCTTGTTCTTTAGCTGCTTTCCCCCGGAGGAGATTTGAATTCCGGTTCAATCCAGGCTTTGTTCATTTTAATAAGCGTCAGCCTGTCAGCGCTCTGTTGACAGGCGTGTACCCTTATCGGTGATGACGCCACCAGCTGCACTGAATACCCGCTCTGACAACACACTAGCGGCAGGGCAGGCCAGCACCTCCAAGGCGTACAGCGCCAGTTCAGGCCATGTGTCCAGCTTTGAAACCCAGTAGTTGTATGGAGCAGAGTGATCACGCAGGACGTAGGTATGGTCAGCTAGGTACTCCCTCACCATCTTTCTGTACAGCTCCCCCCTTCTCTGCCTAGACGGGGGACAGGTGACAGTGTCTTGCTGGGGTGACATAAAAATGGCAAAGGCCTTGGAGAGCGTTCCCCTGCCAGTGCTGGACAAGCTGCCTGCTCGCCTCCTCTACCCCTCTACTTGGCCCACAGAACCACGCCCTCTGCCGCTAGCGGCGTCAGATGGGAAGGATTGTTTCAGCTTGTGCACCAGGGCCTGTTGATATTGATTCACTCTCATACTCCTTTCCTCTACAGGGATGAGAGTGGAAAGGTTCAGCTTGTACCGTGGGTCCAGGAGAGTGAACACCCAGTAATCGGTGTTTGAAAAAATGCTTCTAACGCAAGGGTCACGGGATAGGCAGCCTAACATGAAGTCTGCCATGTGCGCCAGAGTCCCAACACGCAAGAATTCCCTCTCCTCACTGACCTGACTCTCAATTTCCTCCTCCTCCTCCTCTTCAGCCCATACACGCTCAAGAGTTAAGAAGGACTGAGCATTGGTACCCTCTTCTGTCTCGCCAACATTCTCCTCCTCTTCCTCTTCCTCCTCATCCTCATCCCCCTCCTCCAATACGCGCTGAGAAACAGACCGGAGGGTGCTCTGGCTATCAAGTGACGTATCTTCTTCCCCCATCTCCTGTGACAAGCGCAAAGCTTCTGACTTCATGCTGAGCAGTGAGTTTTTCAACAGGCAAAGCAGCGGGATGGTGAGGCTGATAATGGCGGCATCGCCGCTGACCATCTGTGTTGACTCTTCAAAGTTGCTCAACACCTGACAGATATCAGACATCCACGTCCACTCCTCATTGTAGACTTGAGGAAGCTGACTGACCTGACTACCAGTTCTGGTGGAAGTTGACATCTGGCAGTCTACAATCCCTCTGCGCTGCTGGTAAACTCTGGATAACATGTTTAATGTCAAATTCCATCTCGTGGGCAAGTCGCAAAACAGTCGGTGAGCTGGCAGTTGAAGGCGCCGGTGCGCTGCCCTGAGTGTGGAAGCATCTGTGGTTGACTTGCGGAAATGTGCACAGATGCGGCGCACCTTGGTGAGCAAATCTGACAAATTGGGGTATGTCTTGAGGAACCGCTGAACTATAAGATTGAACACGTGGGCCAGGCATGGCACATGTGTCATTCTGATGAGTTGCAGAGCCTCCACCAGGTTACGCCATTGTCACACACAACCACGCCTGGCTTGAGGTTTAGCGGTGCCAGCCACAGATCGGTCTGCGCCGTGATGCCATGTAACAGCTCTTGGGCGGTATGCCTTTTGTCACCTAAGCTCAGCAGTTTGAGCACCGCCTGCTGGCGCTTACCCACGGCACTGCTGCTGCGCCTAGAGCTACCGACTGAAGGCGCCGTGCCCACGGATGGTAATTCAGAGGAGAAGGGGTTGGAGGAAGAGGCATAGTACATCTGAGAAACCGTGACCGAGGTAGGCCCCGCAATCCTCGGTGTGGGCAGTACATGAGCGGCCCCAAGGTAAGACTCGGTCCCAGCCTCCACCAAGTTAACCCAATGTGCCGTCAGTGAGATATAGTGTCCCTGCCCGCCAGCACTTGTCCACGTGTCGGTGGTTAGGTGGACCTTATCACTAACCGCGTTGGTCAGGACATGGATGATGTTCTCTGACACGTGCTGGTGTAGGGCTGGAACGGCACATCGGGAAAAATAGTGGAGGCTAGGGACCAAGTATCGAGGGACAGCCACCACCATCAGGTTGCGGAAAGCCTCAGTCTCTACCAGTCTATAGGGCAGCATCTCCAGGCTCAACAATTTGTAGATGTGGACATTTAGGGCTTGTGCATGTGGGTGGCTGGAATTGTATATGCGCTTGCGCTCAAATTTCTGCTGCAAAGACAGCTGAACGCTGCGCTGGGACACATTGGTGGAGGTTGTGGATGATCGTGGAGGTGAAGGGGTGGTTGTAGGGTGGGAGGCTCTCGTGCCGGGGTCCTGGGCGGGGGGTTGACTCGCCGAGCCAGCATGTGATACAGGGGAAGGGGCAGTGGTGTGACCCGCAGGCGGTGAACGGCCTTGGTTCCACTGAGTCGGGTGTTTAGCACTCATATGCCTGCGCATGCTGGTAGTGGTTAGGCTGGTAGTGGTGGCTCCCCTGCTTATCCTGGTGTGGTACAGGTTGCACTCCACAGTCCGTCGGTCATCCTCACTTTCTTTAAAAAACCTCCAGACTTGCGAACATCTAGGCCTCTGCACGGGAGCTTGACTCCGTGAAACAGTTGCTGATCTACCTGCTCTGGCCCTGCTTCTCCCTCTGGCCACCCCACTGCCTTTTCCAACCTGTTCTGGTGCTGCACTTGCCTCCCCCTCAGAAGCACTGTTTTGAGTTGGATTACCAACCCAGCTCGGGTCAGTCACCTCATCATCCACCAGTTCTTCCTCCGATTCCTCACTCTGCTCCCCCCTCGGACTTACTGCCCTGACAACAACGTCACTGTCTGACAACCGTGTCTCATCATCATCATTATCATCCGACACCTCTTCACGCACTACTTGCACTAAGTCCACACTCTCATCACCTAAATTTTGGGCATCGGAACAGAGCAACTGCTCAGGTTACTGTTGAGCAGTGGTTTGTGTCTCTGGGTAGGGTCCTGAAAAGAGTTCCTGTGAGTATGCCTGATCTGAATCCATACTTTCCGTGGGGGGGGGCAGGCTGGGGGGAAGGAGGTTGAGCTGGAGGAGACAGAGGTCTACTCCCTTGGCTAGCGTGGGTGGACTGTGTGGAAGACTGGGTGGTGGATAAATTACTGGACGCATTGTCCGCTATCCACGTCATCACCTGTTCGCACTGTTGTGGTTTCAATAGTGGTGTACCACGTGACCCAGTAATTTGCGAGATGAAGCTAGGGAGCGAAACTCTGCGGCGTTCCACTGCTCCCTCATCAGCATGTACAGTGTCACCCTCCCCATGACCACGGCCTCTGCCCCCTACACTACTTGAACGCCCACGCCCTCGTCCTCGACCCTTAGCCCTTGGGTTCAACATTTTGTATATTCACCAAACTGTCGAGTTAATATCTGAGGCCAAAACCGTATTCAGTAGACAGTAGAATTACTATCTGAGGCAAAAAAATGTAGTCTTTAGACTCCAGTTATTGCACCGCAAACCACTCAATTTTGCACTGGACTGTAGATTATATAACTGAGAATAAAAACGTATTCTCTAGACTGCGGCTAGTGTAGCGCACACCTCACAATTGTTCACTGGACTGTAGTTTATATAATTCAGTGAAAAAAAATTGTTCTCTAGACTGCGGCTAGTGTATCGCACACCTCACAATTGTTCACTGGACTGTAATATATATAACTGAGTGAAAAAAACTTATTCTCTAGACTTCGGCTAGTGTATCACACACCTCACAATTGTTCACTGGACTGTAGTTTATATAACTGAGAAAAAAAACATAGTCTTTATATGGCAGCTATTTTACCGCAAAACACTCCATTTTTCACTTGACTGTAATACATATAACTGCGAGAAAATACATATTTTATAGACTAACGCTGCTGTACAGCACACCTCACAATTGTTCACTGGACTGTAGTTTATATAACTGAGAAAAAAAGACATAGTCTTTATATGGCGGCTATTTTACCGCAAAACACTCCATTTTTCACTGGACTGTAATACATATAACTGCGAGAAAATACGTATTTTATAGACTGACGCTGCTGTACAGCACACCTCACAATTGTTCACTGGACTGTAGTTTATATAATTGAGTGAAAAAAACGTATTCTCTAGACTGCGGCTAGTGTATCGCACGCCTCACAATTGTTCACTGGACTGTAGTTTATATAATTTGGTGAAAAAAACATATTTTATAGACTGACGCTGCTGTACAGCACACCTCACAATTGTTCACTGGACTGTAGTTTATATAACTGAGTGACAAAACGTATTCCCTAGACTGCACTACAGATCCCAGCAAGCCAAGGTACAGCAGCAGCAAAAATGAGTACTGAAAGGACTTTGTGCAATTTCATTGGGGTCTGTGTGGACCATGTGCTGTCCCCTTTCTGCCACCAGTGCACAGTGTGCAGCCAAGATGGCGGTAGCTGCACTACAAGTCCCAGACAGCAGCCGAGAGGAGGACAAAAAAAAATGTCGTTGCAGCCCTTAGAAGGAGCGTTGGGTTCTTTGTGGATGATTCCTGCCTAACCAGATTCTAATTTCACGCCCTAACAGTGTGCAGCCAAGATGGCGGTAGCTGCACTACAAGTCCCAGCCAGCAGCCAGGAGGAGACCAAAAAAAAAAAAAAACGTGCTTGTAGCCCTTAGAAGGGCTGTTGGGTTCTTTGTGGATGATTCCTTCCTAACCAACAACTAAATTCAGGCCCTAACACTCTCCCTGACAGACAGCAGCTCTATCCCTAATCTCATGCAGACGGCGTATGAAGCGAGCAGCGCGGGGCCAGATTCTTATATTCCCAGGTCATCTGATCTGGCCAGCCAATCCCTGCTATTGACTTGTAGGGGCCCCACGTGATGCTAGGAGGTACCAAATACTCTCCTGCATGTTGATTGGCTGAAAAAAGGCGGCTAAGATGCAGGAAGAGGAAGTTGCCATTTTCTCGAGGATCGCGATATGCTCGTCCGAGTAGCAAGCATATGCGATTACCCTAATGCTCGAACGAGCATCAAGCTCGGACGAGCATGTTCGCTCATCTCTAGTCAGTATGATTCCGATGACACCACATTTACCTAGTTTTTCTTGTGTTTTAATATCTAAAAAAAAATGTTTTTCTTTGCATTGCCATAGATTTTGTATATTTATATTGGCTGTTTCTATCCTGGGAAAATTACTGGCCGCCAAAGACCTAGGAAGAGTTAGTGAACAGGATTCTAGTTACCCAGGCTGACTACTATGGAACTACAAGTGCCACAAACCACGGTATGGTGTATTTTAAGGATATATATGCATTCTAAGATTATACAGAAACTAGACAACAAACCAAAATGTTGTGACTTTTACATTGACTTGCCATGCCAATAGGAAGAGGCAAATTTGCTGAAAGTCAGGCGATGAGGCTACCTTCACCTCAGTGGGAAGGTCAATCTGAACAACATCTCACCCAATGTAAATTTGTTCTGTGCAATTAGCAGGAGCTAAATCTACATCTCCTGGTGTCCGGGAAGGTTTTAGAACGGGTCTCAGCTCTCTAGGACATACTGTTCCAGAGATATTCCCAAAAAATGCATTAGCCAATAGAAGCCTGCCATACAAACAGTCACATGTCCCTTATCAGCCAATAGAAGCCCCAGGCCCTTAGCCTCCACATACACACAGTTTCACACCAGGTTTCTATAACAACCCAGCTATTTTTCTTCACTGCTGTAGCTCAACTTCTGTGAGCTGAAGGGGTGGGAGGGAGGGTGACTTTCTCCCTGCAACTCACGCTTAGACTACACAGTGCTGCTGTCTTAAAGTAAGCTGTTCAAAAGGACATCCCTGCGCTGGACAGACGACAGGGTGTTTGAAAGACGGACTTTCCGGCCTAAAACCGGACCTCTGGCCACCCTAGGGGTAGGCTGCTGTGGAGGTCACAGTTAAAGGAGAGAGTGCTGTGGATGTTACTGTTAAGGTGGTAGGCTGCTATGGAGGTCACTGTTAAAGGGGCGGGCACTGTAGAGGTCACTGTTTAGGGAGGAGGTGACTGTGGAGGCCACAATTAAAGGGGCAGCGGGGTACTGTGAGGTCACTATTAAGGCAGTGTGGTACTGTACAGTCATTGTTAAGGGAGCGGGGTACTGTGACAGTCACTGTTAAAGAGGTAGTCGCTGTGGAGGTCTCTATCAAAGGGGCCAGGAATGGTGGAGGTCAGTTAAGAGGAGTTTAACCTATGGTCAATGTTAAGGGGTGGGTGCTGTAGAGGTCATTGTTAAGGGGCGGGCCCCTGTGGAGTTCACTGTGAAGGGGGTGAAGTACTGTGGAGGTCCCATTTGAAGGAGATGGAGCACTGTATGGGGGTCAGTGTTAAGGAGTGGGGGGCTGTGGAGGTCACTGTTAAGGAGGTGGGGTGCTGTAGAGGTCACTGTCGATATCTTTGACATACACAAACATGTTTTTTAAATACTTTATTACGATATCATAATTAAAATACATCAGTAATATAGTAAAGGGGAAAAAACAATATTTCATTAATACCATATATTCTTCTTTTTCCTTCTTTTTCCCCTTATTTTTTCTTATTTTTTCCCCTTTCCTTCCTTCTCCCTTTTCTTCCCTTCCTTTCCTTTCCCTTCCCTTTCTATCTTTTCCCCCTTTCCCTTTTTTCCCCTTCTTCACTGTTTCCCCCTCCCTCCTTCCCCATCCTTCCCTTTGGGTGCTGCTCTATTGCCACCAAATAAAAAAGGTGGGGGGAGAGAGGCTGAGGGACATAAAACAACAACCCCCCCCCCAAAAAAAAAAGAAAAAGAAAAAAGAAAGTAAGGTTATTAATTCCCCCTACCAGCACAACCAAATCATATTCCATTTTTCTTTACTATTTATTTCCTTATAAAAATATTTTCATACCCCTTAACCTTATTAACTAAGTTCAGCCAGGAATTTGGTGTATTGCGGGAAAACCAAACTCGTGTAATAAATAATCTTGCCAAAAACATTATTTTCATTAAAAGTATCTTTCTATCGTTAGAGCATTTCACTCTACAGAGGTCATCTAGCATCCAACATTGGGGTCCGGGTGGAATCACTAGGCCCAACTTCTGGGTAATAAACTTATTGATTGACCCCCAATATTCTTTCAGTTCTGCACAGGACCAGATCATATCCAAATAATCAGCCCCTTGTAGGTCACAACGAGGACAGTTGGATGCCTGCCTTAATCCACATCTCTTCAACCAAATCGGTGTAACATGCAGTCTGTGTAAAATATTAAATTGTACTACTATGTGATTAAAATTGTGAGATACTAGCCTAAAATTCCCTAATATATTTCCCCAATCTTCTGATTAAATCATTGGGCAGTCTACTCCCCAGGCCCTTAAACCAGGAGAGGAGGCCCTCTTAAAAAGTGAATTAATTAGTGGTTTACATAGCTGGGAAATCCTGGTTGTTTTTTCTTTTACACTACTCAGTGCTGACCGTAACTGAAAATACCTAAGCACACACAAACATTAAATGAAATAGATGAAATATACCGTACTTGGGTGCCTGGGGAAGCCAATGCCAGCCTGACATCTCTTCTGCAGCATGTGCTGCAGGAAAAAAGTAGAATACATGGTGGCCATTCAGATGATAGCGGCTGTCCTTATGAGACAACCCCTTTAGATATAGACATACACATAAATGCAGATGAGTAGAGTGCATATATACATCACCAAAAATTCTTAATAAACATGTTAACCACTTCAGATCTGGGCCATTTCCCCCCTTCCTGACCAGGCCTAATTTTGCAAATCTGACATGTGTCACTTCATGTGGTAATAACTTTGGAACGCTTTAACTTATCCAAGCGATTCTGAGATTGTTTTCTCGCGACACACTGTACTTCAAGTTAATGGTAAATTTGAGTCGATAAGTTTTAATTTTATTTATAAAAAAATCCAAAAGTTAACGAAAATTTGAAAAAATTCACTCTTTTCCAAATTTCAATCTCTCTGCTTTTAAGACAGATAGTGATGCCCCATAAAATCCTTTTTAATTTACATTCCCCATATGTCTACTTTATGTTGGCATCATTTTGGTAGTGTCATTTTATTTTTTTAGGACAGTAGAAGGTTTAGAATTTTAGACGCAATTTTTTAAGGACCAGTTCAGTTCAGAAGTCAGTTTGTGGGCTTACATAATAGAAACCACCCATAAATGACCCCATTTTAGAAACTACACCCCTCAAACTATTCAAAACTGGTTTTAGAAATGTTGTTAACCCTTTAAGTATTCCACAGGAATTAAAGCAAAATAGATGTGAAATTTCAAAATGTCACTTTTTTTGCAGATTTTCCATTTTAATCATTTTTTTCCCTGTAACACATTAAGGGTTAACAACAAAACAAAACTCAATATTTATTACCCCGATTCTGCAGTTTGCAGAAACACCTCACATGTGGTCGTAAACTGTTATTTGGGGATACGCCAGGGCTCAGAAGGGGAGGAGCAGCATCTGCATTTTCTAACATGGAATTTTTTGTCATGGTTTGTAAGAGTGATAACTTTTTAATTTTTTTGTGGACTGAGCTGCGTGAGGTCTTATTTTTTTTGCGGGACAAGCTGTGCTTTTTATTGGCACCATTTTGGGGTACATCCGGCTTTCTGATCACTTTTTAATCTAATTTTTGGGAGGTTAACTACAAAAAAAAAGCAGTTTAGGGGCATTTTTCTATATTTTTTTTTACACAGTTCACTTGATGGGGTAGATCATGTGATATTTTTGTAGAGCCAGTTGTTACGGACGCAACAATACCAAATATGTCTATTTTTTATTTATTTATTTTTTTACGTTTTACACAATAAGAGCATTTTTAGAAAAAAAATCATGTTTTTGTGTTTCAATTTTTTAAGAGCCTTTTTTTTCATTTTTCGAGCTATGATCTTGTGTGGGGGCTCATTTTTTGCGGGATGAGGTGATGTTTTTATTGCTATCATTTTGGGATGCATACGACTTTTTGATTGTTTGATATTATGTTTTTTGGTAGGTGATGCGACAAAAAAAGCTGTTTTGGCATAATTTTTATTAGATTTTTTTTACGCAGTTCACTTGATGGGGTAGATCATGTGATATTTTTATAGAGCCGGTCGTTTTGGACGCGGTGATACCAAATATGTCTATCTTATTTATTTCTTTTTATTTGTAACTAGAGATGAGCGAATACTAAAATATTCGTGTGCTCGGTACTCGGAACGAATTTTTCCGAATATTCGTATATTCGTACGTAAAAACGAATCTTATTGAAGTCAATGGGAGATACGAATATTTTTGCAGGGGACCAAAGTTCGTTGCAGGCAAGGTTGCCTAAACACCTGAAAACCTCTGAAAGTGATGAAAACACAACGGAAATGGATAGGGAACACCAGGGGCAGCATGCATGGAGCAGGCAGAGACAGTGTAAGGAGCAACATGACCTAGTCCGATAAAGCGTACGCTATTGCTACTATACGCTACTATACGCTTTACTCTGTACGCTGTTGCGTACGAATTCCAGTCTCGCGAATACACGCACGATGCTACGCCACGGCGCACGGTCCTCAGAGGAAGATGGCAGGCAATCGTAGGCGTTCCTCTGCTTTCAGCTCTGAGGAGCTGAAATATATGGTAAATAAGATGGACAGGCTGAAGTATGATGGCACCCACCAACACCCGCATCAACAAAAAAAGGACATTGTGGAGCAGGTGATTCGAGGTCTGCGCCATCATTTTCAAATTGTGCGGTCCCCAGGCCAGGTCCAACGTAAATGGTCGGATTTGAAGTTAAAGTTGCCAGAGCGGATGAGTCATATCCGGGAGGAGATACGAGAGGGTGAGTAATAAAATATTTGAAAAGTAAAAACATGTTAAAAAATTAGTTTAGGCCCCATTCACACGACCGTATGAATGGGGCCGTATGTATCCGCAAATTTGCGGATACATACCGCCCCATTCATTTCAATGGGGCCGGGAGCCGCGGCACGGATCTAGCTCCATGCCGTGGCTCCTTTGCAGCATGCTCTATAGTTGTCTGTGCGCACGGACAACTTTAAGCATTTTCAATGGGGCCGCCCGGCGTGTGTTCCGTGCGCTCGGAAAATGCGTGTTCCGTGCGCACGGACAACTATAGAGCATGCTGCAAAGGAGCCGCGGCTCCCGGCCCCATAGAAGTCAATGGGGCTGTATCTATCCGCAATTTTGAGGATAGATACGGCCCCATTCACATACGGTCGTGTTAATGAAGCCTTACTGTATTGTATATATACCAGTGCCAATAATGAAAACTGTATAGAAGGACAACATGGGTGTGCGTAGTGCGCTGCAGCAATTTTCTTTCATGCTAGGCCACGCCTCTAACTCCACTCAAACAAGTGAAGGTATTCTCAGATATGTGCCCCTTCACAGTAATTTGCCTTAGGCTATTTTCACATATGTGGCGGCAGGCTGTTCTGCAGTATCTGTCCTGCCAATTGCCAGTGTTGTGGCCGGATCAGCGCCGTCCTCTGTTTTTGTTAAAGGGGCTGGCCGTTCTCCCATTTGTATCAGGCAAATGCACTAGTGTGAAAGAAAGTCCCCTTAGATATATGCCCCTTCATAGTTAGCGCTGCCTCCTAAAAGATGTGCTCAATGCTGCAGCTAATGTGTCTGGAGTGGGCGATATAAAATATATTCCCACGATAACGATATTAAGAAATTTATCACAATAAATACCCATTTAGAAGAAATAAAACACTTGGGGCCACAAGGAGAAGACATAATACTGTATGGGGGCCACAAGGAGAAGACATTATACTGTATGGGGGCAGCCACAAGGAGACATTATACTGTATGGGGGCCACAAGGAGACATTATATTGGACGTCGGGGAAGGTGAAGGGACTGCTCCCTGCTTACCGTCACCCGTCTCTGCTTCCTATGGATGCAAAGACAGCTGACCACGGGACATAGCCACCCGTTCCTGGACACAGCCGATAAAATCCTGACTGTCCCGCCGAATCCGGAATGGTTGGGACTGGAGCTATGGTATACTAGTGCATTGTATGTGCTGTATTCATATTTGTTATGTTTGTACCTGCAGAATGTGACACACAATCTTTTAGTCATTCATTCAAGCCCCCACCCCTCCCAACAAATGCTCCCTCCATCAATTATGCACCCCAGATATTCTATGATGATCCCTTCACATGAAATGCCCACTCCACATCATATCGCCCTCCTCTACCCATAATATCTTCATAGTAGTATGAAGTGTTAGTAATAAAACGGTCATCATCATAACATTTGTGTATGGATTTATGTTGCAGAGCAACGTCAACGACATCACGAACGTCGCCGGCAGCGTCGTGCCCGGATGGCCCCTGAAGGACCTTCTAGAATGTGTAAACATATTTAATTTATTTTTAATCCAGGCTATGTGGGAGTGCAGCAGCAGGGATATAAGAGCACTAGTGGTTAGGAATGGGATCCAGTCCCAAACTATTCAGATGTATCAACATCAGAATAATACAACTGTTCATTTGAGTTGAATGTAATGCCATTATTTTAATTTTGACAGCTGCTGCACCACAGAGGAGCTCCTCTGCCCCTCCACCCCACCCTGAGAGGACCCCATTATTTTTGAGAGACTGGTGGTGAACAGACCTCTGAAAACATTATGGTTGAAGGCCTGGTGGTGAACAGACCCCTGAAAACATTATGGTTGAAGGCCTGGTGGTGAACAGACCCCTGAAAACATTATTTTTGAGGGACTGGTGGTGAACAGACCCCTGAAAACATTATGGTTGAAGGCCTGGTGGTGAACAGACCCCTGAAAACATTATTTTTGAGGGACTGGTGGTGAACAGACCCCTGAAAACATTATGGTTGAAGGCCTGGTGGTGAACAGACCCCTGAAAACATTATTTTTGAGGGACTGGTGGTGAATAAACCCCTGAAAACATTATGGTTGAAGGCCTGGTGGTGAACAGACCCCTGAAAACATTATGGTTGAAGGCCTGGTGGTGAACAGACCCCTGAAAACATTATTTTTGAGGGACTGGTGGTGAACAGACCCCTGAAAAAATTATTTTTGAGTGTCTGTAGCTGACCCTCCTAAAACATTGATTGGAGAGAGGGCCTGTAGGTGTCCATCTGTAAACATAGTTTGAAAAGAGAGCCAGTAGGCCCTCTGAAAAATTGCCTGTTGGCTCAGCGTTTGAGTACGAATAGAAGGAGGATAGGATACATTAACAATGTTCATGTTGAGCTGCTTTGCCCCGGTGGAGATTTGAATTCCGGTGAAATCCAGGCTTTATTCATTTTAATAATCGTCAGCCTGTCAGCGCTGTCAGTTGACAGGCGTGTACGCTTATCAGTGATGATGCCACCCTCTGCACTGAAGACCCGCTCTGACAACACGCTAGCGGCAGGGCAGGCCAGCACCTCCAAGGGGTACAGCGCCAGTTCGGGCAACGTGTCCAGCTTTGAAACCCAGTAGTTGTATGGAGCAGAGTGATCGGTCAGGACGTTGGTATGGTCAGCTAGGTACTCCCTCACCATCTTTCTGAACAGCTCCCCCCTACTCTGCCTAGACTGGGGACTGGTGACATAGTCTTGCTGGGGTGCCATAAAACTGGCAAAGGCCTTGGAGAGTGTTCCCCTGCCAGTGCTTGACAAGCTGCCTGCTCCCCTCCTCTCCCCCGCTAGTTGGCCCACAGAACTACGTCCTCTGCCGCTAGCGGTGTCAGATGGGAAGGATAGTTTCAGTTTGTGCACCAGGGCCTGTTGATATAGATTGACTCTCATACTCCTCTCCTCTACAGGAATGAGAGTTGAAAAGTTCTGCTTGTACCGGGGGTCCAGGAGGGTGAACACCCAGTAATCGGTGTTGTCCAAAATGCTTCTAACGCGAGGGTCACGTGAAAGGCAGCCTAACATGAAGTCAGCCATGTGCGCAAGAGTCCCAACACGCAAGAATTCCCTTTCCTCAATAGGCTGACTCTCCATTTCCTACTCCTCCAACTCCTCCTCTTCAGCCCATACACGCTGAACAGATAAGAAGGAATGAGCATTGGTATCCTCTTCAGTCTCGCCAACAGTCTCCTCCTCTTCTTCCTCTTCCTCCTCATTCTCCTCCTCCTCTTCCAATACGTGCTGAGAAACAGACCGGAGGGTGGTCTGGCTATCCAGCAACGTATCTTCTTCCCCATCTCCTGTGACAAGCGCAAAGCCTCTGACTTCATGCTGAGGAGTGAGTTTTTCAGCAGACATAGCAGAGGGATGGTGACGCTGATAATGGCGGCATCACCGCTGACCATCTGTGTTGACTCCTCAAAGTTGCTTAACATCTGACAGATATCAGACATCCACATCCACTCCTCATTGTAGACTTGAGGAACCTGACTACCAGTTCTGGTGGAAGTTGACATCTGGCAGTCTACAATGGCTCTGCGCTGCTGGTAAACTCTGGATAACATGTTTAATGTTGAATTCCATCTTGTGGGCACGTCGCACAACAGTCGGTGAGCTGGCAGTTGTAGGCGGCGCTGCACTGCCCTGAGAGTGGCAGCATCTGTAGTCGACTTGCGGAAATGCGCACAGATGCGGCGCACCTTGGTGAGCAAATCAGACAGATTGGGGTATGTCTTCAGGAAACGCTGAACTATTAGATTGAACACGTGGGCCAGGCATGGCACATGTGTCAGTCTGCCGAGTTGCAGAGCTGCCACCAGGTTACGCCCGTTGTCACAAACAACCATGCCTGCCTTGAGGTTCGGCGGTGCCAGCCACAGATTGGTCTGCGCCGTGATGCCCTGTAATAGCTCTTGGGCGGTGTGCCTTTTATCACCTAGGCTCAGCAGTTTGCGCACCGCCTGCTGGCGCTTAGCCACGGCACTGCTGCTGCGCCTAGAGCTACTGACTGATGGCGCTGTGCCCACGGATGGTAATTCGGAGGAGGAGGTGGAGGAAGAGGAGGGGTGGGAGGAGGAGGTATAGTATGTCTGAGAGACCGTGACCGAGGTAGGCCCCGCAATCCTCGGTGTGGGCAGCACATGAGCGGCCCCAGGGTCAGACTCGGTCCCAGCCTCCACCAAGTTAACCCAATGTGCCGTCAGGGAGATATAGTGTCCCTGCCCGCCAGCACTTGTCCACGTGTCCGTGGTTATGTGGACCTTCTCACTAGCTGCGTTGGTTAGGGCACGGATGATGTTCTCTGACACGTGCTGATGTAGGGCGGGGATGGCAACACGTGAAAAATAGTGGCAGCTGGGGATCAAATAACGGGGGGCTGCCACCTCCATGAGGTTGCGAAAGGCCTCAGTCTCTACCAGCCTATAGGGCAGCATCTCCAGGCTCAATAGCTTGCTGATTTGCACGTTTAAGGCTTGTGCATGGGGGTGGATGGCTGCATACTTGCGCTTGCGTTCAAAAGATTGCTCTAGCGACAATTGAACACTAGCACTGCACTGGGACACATGATTGGAGGCGGTGGAAGGATATGGATTTGCAGGGGTCATTGCAGGGCTGGAGGCTGGAGTGTCTTGGCTGGGGGCTAATAGGTCACTTACAACATGTGACACAGGGGCTGCAGCAGCAGTGTCACAATCACCAGCTGACTGTAGTGCCAACCACTTTGTGGGGTGTTTATTTTCTAAATGCTTGTGCATGCTAGTTGTGGTGAGGTTCTTTATGTTTACTCCCCTGCTTATTTTGGTGTGGTACAGTTTGCACAGTGCTACCCGCCGATCACCCACTTCATCGCTAAAATATTTCCAAACCACAGAAACTCGATGTTTGCGCACTGGAGCAGCTGCATGACCCCTAGGAACACTTGGGGGAGTAGTAGCTCGGGACCTGCTTCTCCCTCGGCCCAGCCCACTACCTATCCCAAGCGGTTGTGGTGCTGAAGCTGATGCTACCTCACTCTCTGAACCACTTTCTTGGTGTGCCTCATCCGTCCAAGTTGGATCTGTCCCCTCATCATCAGCCAGCTCTTCCTCGGAGTCCCCACTCTGACTGAATGCCCTGCCAGCTACCTCACCCCCTGACACCTGTGTCTGGTCATCATCCACCACCTCCTCAGATGCAACAGATAAATCCCTGCCCTTATCACCCTGAGACTGCACCAGGTCTTGTGAATCAGGGCAGAGAATCTCCTCCGGTAGAAGATCAGGGATTGGTTCACTGTATAGTTCCAGTGAATAAGGCTGGGGAGAAGGAGGGCGAGGTGGAGGATTGACAGGTCCACTCCACTGGCTGCCATGGCTGGAAGATGGGGCAGTGGATGTCTGGCTGGACGTGCTCTCCGCCATCCATTTCTGCACACTCTCTTGTTTGTGGGGGTCTATTAAAGTTGTACCCTGTGGCCCTGCAAGCTTTCGCAGAAAATCAGGCATTTTAAAATGCTGTCTTTTAACAGCTCCCACAGCAGCAGGCACAGTGTCACCCCGCACACTACCACGGGCACCGCCTCTGCTCACCACACCAGTTTTACGCCCACGTCTCCCACCTCTACCCTTGCCCCTGGTGTTTTCCATTATCTCTCTTTTATCTAAAATTTTTGTGTGTCGTTGCAGAGAGAAATTCACCCCCCCACCCCTGCAGCAAACAGAAGTTTATTTTTACCTTTATTTTTTCAATCCCCGTTGGCTGCGGAGTGGGAGGGGGCGTAACCTGACAGAGTCGGGGGCGTGGATTAGCAAGACGCTTCACATGGGTGTATTTAATCTATTTCATTTAATGTTTCTGTGTGTCGTTGCAGAAAGAAAGTCAACCTCCCACCCATCCCTGCAGCTGACAGAAGTTGATTTTTACCTTTATTTTTTCAATCCCTGTTGGCTGCGGAGTGGGAGGGGGCGTGGCCTTACAGAGTCGGGGCGTGGCTTAGCAAAGCGCTTCGCATAGGTGCATTTAATCTATTTCATTTAATGTTTCTGTGTGTCGTTGCAGAATGGCTGCGGAGTGAAAGGGGGTGCGGCCTGACAGAGTTGGGGGTGTGGCTTAGTGAGACCTGGGGCGGGGGTTTTAAGTACTTCTTTTAGGGTGGCCTGAATTAAAGGTCAATACCATGCTTATTTATGAGCCCACGCAATAGGCAGCAGTGGAGGAAAACATCTTTTATTACTACTGAACTGTAGTAATAGAAAAACACATAGAAAAACACAGTGCCACGGCACTGCTGCTGCGCCTAGAGCTACTGACTGATGGCGCTGTGCCCACGGATGGTAATTCGGAGGAGGAGGTGGAGGAAGAGGAGGGGTGGGAGGAGGAGGTATAGTATGTCTGAGAGACCGTGACCGAGGTAGGCCCCGCAATCCTCGGTGTGGGCAGCACATGAGCGGCCCCAGGGTCAGACTCGGTCCCAGCCTCCACCAAGTTAACCCAATGTGCCGTCAGGGAGATATAGTGTCCCTGCCCGCCAGCACTTGTCCACGTGTCCGTGGTTATGTGGACCTTCTCACTAGCTGCGTTGGTTAGGGCACGGATGATGTTCTCTGACACGTGCTGATGTAGGGCGGGGATGGCAACACGTGAAAAATAGTGGCAGCTGGGGATCAAATAACGGGGGGCTGCCACCTCCATGAGGTTGCGAAAGGCCTCAGTCTCTACCAGCCTATAGGGCAGCATCTCCAGGCTCAATAGCTTGCTGATTTGCACGTTTAAGGCTTGTGCATGGGGGTGGATGGCTGCATACTTGCGCTTGCGTTCAAAAGTCTGCTCTAGCGACAATTGAACACTAGCACTGCACTGGGACACATGATTGGAGGCGGTGGAAGGATATGGATTTGCAGGGGTCATTGCAGGGCTGGAGGCTGGAGTGTCTTGGCTGGGGGCTAATAGGTCACTTACAACATGTGACACAGGGGCTGCAGCAGCAGTGTCACAATCACCAGCTGACTGTAGTGCCAACCACTTTTGTGGGGTGTTTATTTTCTAAATGCTTGTGCATGCTAGTTGTGGTGAGGTTCTTTATGTTTACTCCCCTGCTTATTTTGGTGTGG
>ONZH01022985.1:0-45281 GCA_900303285.1 Rhinella marina
TCTCCATATAAATGCACCTGCTCTGTGATAGTCTCAGGGTTCTGTTTAAAGCACAGAGAGCATCATGAAGACCAATGAACACACCAGGCAGGTCCATGATACTGTTGTGGAGAAGTTTAAAGCCGGATTTGGATACCAAAAGATTTCCCAAGCTTTAAACATCCCAAGGAGCACTGTGCAAGCGATCATATTGAAATGGAAGGAGTAACAGACCACTGCAAATCTACCAAGACCCGGCCGTCCATCTAAACTTTCTTCTCAAACAAGGAGAAGACTGATCAGAGATGCAGCCAAGAGGCCCATGATCACTCTGGATGAACTGCAGAGATCTACAGCTGAGGTGGGAGAGTCTGTCCATAGGACAACAATCAGTTGAACAATTTACAAATCTGGCCATTATGGAAGAGTGGCAAGAAGAAAGCCATTTCTCAAAGATATCCATAAAAAGTCTTGTTTACAGTTTGCCACAAGCCACCTGGGAAACACACCAAACATATGGAAGATGGTGCTCTGGTCAAATGAAACCAAAATCCAACTTTTTGGAAACAATGCAAAACAATATGTTTGGCATAAAAGCAACACAGCTCATCACCCTAAACACACCATTCCCACCGTCAAACATGGTGGTGGCAGCATCATGGTTTAGGCCTGCTTTTCAGGACCATTCTGGATGAAAACCTGTCGGAGTCTGCAAAAGACCTGAGACTAGGACGGAGATTTATCTTCCAACAAGACAATGATCCCAAACATAAAGCAAAGTCTACAATGGAATGGTTCAAAAATAAACGTATCCAGGTCTTAGAATGGCCAAGTCAAAGTCCAGACCTGAATCCAATTTAGAATATGTGGAAAGAGCTGAAAACTGCTGTTCACAAACGCTCTCCATCCAACCTCAAAGAGCTCGAGCTGTTTTGCAAGGAAGAATGGGCAAGAATTTCAGTCTCTAGATGTGCAAAACTGATAGAGATATACCCCAAGCGACTTGCAGCTGTAATCACAACAAAAGGTGGCTCAACAAAGTATTAATGCAAGGGGACCGAATAATTTTGCATGCCCCACTTTTCAGTTTTATTATTACAAAAAAAGTTTAAATGATCCAATAAATTTCGTTCCACTTCACAATTGTGACCCACTTGTGGTTGATTCTTCACCAAAAATTTAAAATGTTATATCTTTTTGTTTGATGCCTGAAATGTGGCAAAAGGTTGAAAAGTTCCAGGGGGCCGAATACTTTCACAAGGCACTGTATATATAATTAATATATATATATATATAGAGAGAGAGAGAGAGAGAGAAAGAGAGATCAGTATAGAGATGAGCGAGCATGCCGCATTAGCTTACAAATTTATAAGATGCGTATGCATTAGCGTACAGATTATAAAATGCGTACGCTACTACTCGAAAATTGCTCCCGAGTACGCTCGGCCAAGCATGCTCGCTCATCTCTAATCAGTACATATATATCTATATACATATATACCTATATATATATATAATCATTTATATATGTATATATAGAAATGTCTTTACTGATCTCTCTCTCTCTCTCTCTATATATATATATATATATATATATATATATAGAGGGAGAGAGAGAGAGAGAGAGAGATAAATCAGTATAAATCAGTAAATTTATCTGTACTCTCTTTGCCCATGCTGTGGACCGCAATTTGTGTTCCCAACGCACCTGCACTAACAGTAGGGCCACAGCATTCAGATCTCGGACCCATTCACATGACTGGGATCCGCGATCCACATCCGAAGGGCCGCACCGCAAAAAATTAGTGCATGCACACCGTAGTGCTTCCATGGTATTCTGATCCGTGCCTCCGTTCCACATGAATGCGGAACCATGAAGTAAATGCAGTGTGACAGGAAGATCTTCTGCCTGTGTGAGCTAGCAGCTGATCATGTGACTGTGTTTGTCTGCAATGTTAGGTTGTGCAGAGCAAGCAGTGTAGTGCAGGGGGAGGGGGAAGGCAGATTATTCACACCCACAAATATTCATGAGGGAGAGCTAAGTCATAGTTGTTACACGCCCCCACAGTTTTGCTGCAACATGTAAACAAAGCAAGAATAACAGAACTGTGCAAAGGTGTAAGTAAGGTATTTTTTAAAGAAATCAAGCTTAACTAATGTATATGTAAACCCTGAGGGGTTTTATAATGTTTTATTTTTTTCCCCCATTACTCGGATAACCCCTTTAAGAGGTTAATCCATTTCCTCGTGCAGAGGCAGTTACAGCCATCTTGATTGAAGACACCGTACAAAATCTTTCACGGTGATGATGTCAGAGCATCAGTGTGGTGAAGTCATATGTAACTCCTCATGAGAGTTTGCACGGTTCCTGCAATCAAGATGGCTGCGACAGCCTCTTCGTGGGCAAATGGATGATGTATGTTTTTTTTTGTTTGTTTTTTTGACCACCATTTCAGGAAAATTCGGCTTCACTGTGATTTTTTTTTCCTGAAATTTGGATTGAAGTCAATTTGCTGGGCTTTGATTCACTCAACACTCATGGCTTACAATAATCCCATACTTACCATATAAGGGGTTACTAAGGATGTTAGCAATCTCAGTAGGGGTTGCAAGAGTTTTGTTACTGTTTACAGAGATCTACTGCAACATCATGTTAAGCACCAGATAACCCCTGTTGAGATAAAACATCACATGTTGTAAGTTCTGTGAGGGACTAGCCTAAGGGACATGGCCAATCCAGCGTCAGGTTCCTCATAGGGTCGCCCTCTTTCCTGAACCTTTCTAGGAACTAGTGATGCCACATCCTTTCACTTGCAGCATCACATGCCCTTTTATGTCTCTGTCCTGGAATACATATAGAAAAATTACATCTCATTTTGATCCTTCAGCATTGACTGTGTCCATATGAGTGAACACAACAGCATTGGTAAGACTAATCTGTGTTATCTCCCATCCCCACAGGGTACTTCTTTTTTAATCATATTTATGACGATACCTGCATTTTGCCCTTACATTGCAAGTTGCACTAGTTATTTTAGATATTGTATATTAAAAGTAAAATTTTAAACAATTAAATTCTCTCCATTTCTTCATAATATTTGATTTGCTCAGCACTACCTCCACTTAATCCTGACCCAGTTGGTACCAGTTCTGCTGTACCTGACCCAGTTGGTACCAGTTCTGCAGTACAGAGTTGAGAGAAAGTAAAGTTATCCCAATGTGTTACGACAGGGCTGTGTCGCCCAGTCCCCTCAGGGGACATAGAGAAACAAAGCAATTGCTGATATCTATCTGTGGCAGTTTGGAGCACAAAAGAAGCATATGGAGGGGTGTGAATGGGTGCATGCATGCTTTATAACTAGAGATGAGCGAATCATGCAAAATTATATTCGCTGAACATTAGCCAAACTTTTTCTAAGATTCGTATATTGAGACGAATAGATTCGTTGAATATGCGTACAAAATCTACGTAATTATATGGCTTTTAGCGAACATTCGCGCACTAATAACGAACGTTCAGGTAAAAAAGGTGTGCAACCTCTTTGAACACGTACACATGAGAGTACAAATTGCGTACGAATCCTCAGAGTACTATTGTCTAGCGATTACGTAATACGCAGGCACACATGCACGAGTTAAGAGGCCGCGGCGTGCACTCCTTAGAGGAAGAGTGAAGTTTTACAAATGGCATCCATGCGATCATCAGCATTTAGCTCTGCAGAGCTGAAATATATGATCCGACTGATGGACCGGCAGGGTTACGATGGCACACACTGCTACCCGAACCAGCATAATAAGGAGGTGATCCAGCAGGTGATCCGAGGCTTGCGCCATTGTTTCAACATTGTGCGGACCCTGGGCCAGATCCAGTGGAAATGGTCCGATCTGAAGTTCAAGTGCCCAGAGAGGCTTAATGAGATCCGTGCAGAGATACGACAGGGTGAGTATTGCGAATACTACTAGTAGATGCTCCGGCTACAGGTCCTTTGGCACTGCTGCCCTGTGCCACCTTCTCCATTTTTTTAGAGCTCGAGGTCTGGCTGGAACTGGACCCCTTTTGCTTATCCATTCCAGACATTTTTCAATTCACTCTGTGGCCCTGCAGCTGACCTTTGTCCCTGTATCTCCCTGTCTCTCCCTATCTCTCCCTGTCTCTCTCTCCCTGCCTGATTAATTACTAGCCCTGCACTGGCCCTGCACTTGCCCTGCAGTATCCCTGATATGTGTAATATGGATTCCCAGAGCAATTACACCCCAATTTTCACAAAACAGGTCTCAGCAGTTGCAGCAGAAGTGATGCATCACTGGCTTACCGAGCCTGAGCCAATCAGAGCAAGCCCTGCCCACTAGGTCAGGTGACCGCTTTCCTCCCGGGTATTTGTGCACGATAAACGAACTAACAGTAAAAGTTCGCTAATGAATTGAATTCGTACGCAATAGCGTATAATTTATAGAGCAACTACGTAGCGAATGCTTACAAAGCTGAAGCGAAGCACCTAACATTCGGATTCGCTTTGCAGCAGAAAATTTCCAAGATTCGATACGAATCAACAAATTGATGAATAGATTCACTCATCTCTATTTATAACCTAGTGGATTCGAACTTGCCAGTCACACCGTATTGCAGGTCACATTGGACTGTCCATGTATGGGATATCTAAAGTAACTTATTTTTTATCTGAAGAGTTAATAATGCCTGATGAAATTTACAGGAATTTACGCCGGCCGGCGTGGTGACGTTATTTCCGGCCACACAAGATTTTACACTAGATCTTCAAACAAGATGGCTGAGGCCGGCCAGTAATGGATCAGGTAAGTATGATTTTTTTTTTTTTTTTAACACGTGTTATGTACCATATATCAGATGCTGAGAACATGTATAAATGCAACATCTCTGGGGTACAATGATGGGGGGCGACGCAATTGGCAAAGCAGCAGAATCAAATTTTCCAATTCTTTGCTCATCTCTAGTTGTGATAGAAGAACAAGAAAAAAAAAAAAAAAGGTCTTGAAGCAATAAGAAACTTTTTACCTAACTACTCCTAAGTTTGTATCCCAAGTGAAAATGGCGGTCAAAGTGTCCTACTGAAAGAAGCAGTAATTTACTGCTGGAGATGCTATTCTCCTTGTTACATCTGAACTTAAATGTAGCTGCTGTAAGAAGAGAGGTAGCAATAACTAGAGATTTATTTCTAGAAATGTGGTAATATATATAATATATGCTCTCTCATTCTGTGAACTGCAAAACATGTGGTGGCCCTAAATGTTCTACAATATTATGATAAACTGAACAGCCTGACTTTGGATTTTTTTTTTAATTATTTAATTTTTTATTTAATTTTTTTATTTATTTTAAAATCCTTTACAGCATTCCATTATAACTTAAACCTTTAATTCTAATGCATGATTCAAGAAAATGAGTGCACAATTCTGGTCTTTAAATCTGTGCCGTTATAAACGTACATACAAAGACTATTGGAACATCACAGCATGTCTCTTTTGGGTTTTTGAAATGGTTTGCCTGTTTTTTTCCAAGTATGACATAAAGCCGAAATTGGTGGAATACTGCATTGATGGTTGACCTTCTGGAAGTTTCTGCCATCTGCATAAGGACCTTTGGAGACCAGCCAGACTGACCAATGGGTTTTGGTCACCTCTCTTAACAAGATCCTTTCCCCCGATTAGTTAGTTTGGTGGTGTGGCCAAGTCTAGAAAGAGTCCTGGTTGTTCCATATTTTTCCATTTAAGAATTATGGAGGCCACTGTGTTCTTGGGGACTTTCAGTGTAGCAGCAATTTGTTGTACCCTTGACTAGATGTGTGCCTCCCCACAATCAGGTCTCTGGGCTCTACAGGTAGTTCTTTCCTCTTCATAGCTTGATTTTTGCTCTGATATACAATATCAGCTATGAGAAAGGTCTATATAGGGTTGTGTCTTTCCAAATCTTGTCCAACAACTGAAATTACCAGAGGTAGATTCCAGTCAAGATATAGAAACATAGATGATCAAGAGAAATTGGATGCCCCAGAGCTAAATTTCAAGTGTCAAAGCAAAGGGTCTGAAGATTTATGTTCTTCTTTTTTGAAAAATTTGGAAACATTTCTAACATTTTGCTTTCACTTTCTCATTAAAGGAGATTGAGTGCAGATTGGTGGGGGAAAACTGAATTTTTTTCTTTTATTTGAGCACAAGGCTGCCACATATCAAAATGGGGAAAAAGTTAAAGGGTCTGAAGCCTTTCCAAATAACAATTATTACAATGATTTTTTTATTGTTCATTTTCTTCGTAAATGTAAAACTAAGCAACTAAGGTCTTCTTTTAAAATTCATTCTGCAGAGTGTGTGCAAGTCTTTCACCTAGCTGATGATGCTGATTCTGACATAAATCCATCAGAATAAATCCTATTTCACATGTCTCTCTTTTCTCGCCTTCTCTGCCTTCTATCAGTGTAAGAGATAGCAGCTGGAAGATTGTACATGGTAGATGTGTGTGGAGGAGGGATACTATCCAATCAAGGCAGGTCACACAGGATGTAGATACATAGAAAGCAGCAGCACCCAGGACACACAGAGCAGAATATCAAGAGGTCTAAAAATGAATGAAACAATGAAGATTGCAGATTAAAACTTTTTTTTTTTTTTTTTTACTCAAGCTAACCATTACCATATGTAAAATAACTTTCTCTTTCTGTATCACTATGGTATATGTAGCCTTTAAATCCTCCAGTCCATTGGTCAAGCAGGAGACTTTTGGGTGGCCAGTAGTGTTGAATGAAGCAAAGTATTCAAAGCGGAATTTGGTCCGAAGTTTAGGAAAACTTTGATTCGCAACCAGGGGCGTTGCTAGGGTCTCAAAAGATAAGGGGCCCAAGCCCCAATGAATATGGCCCAATTCTCTATGCTGAACCTCGCCCCACCCATGCTATACAGCAGCACATACCTGTGACACACAGACATCTTAGCTTCTTCACATTTCTATCATCACCCCCCACCCTGGACTCCCCACAGTGTTATCCTGCTGCTCTCTGTGTCCCCCAAAACCTCGAAATACTATCCTGAAGAAAAATTAGTGCCCCCTCATAGTAATAGTCCTACCAATAGTAATTCCTTCATTAGTAATACTGCCCCCTACAGTGCCCCCAGCAGTGATAATACTCCATAAGAGTGCCTCCATTAGTAGAAGAGGCTTATTATTCACAGAGCCCCCAGTAGTAATAAGGCCCCCTATTGTTCCCTCAGTGGTAATAAAGCTCTCTACAGACCCCTCAGTAGTAATAAGGGGGCCTGGGAAAAAACATTAGGGGGCCCAAGCCCCAAATGTTTTAGCCTAGCAATGCCCCTATTCGCAACCAATCCAAATGGCCTCATGCTTCATGGAAATTAATCATTTTTTTTTTAAAATGGTGGCTGCATGTGTTACAAAGTGAAAGTAAGAAGATCGGGAACTTAAGATCACCCATAATACCATGCAGCCAGCCAGATAGTCATTCCCTGTGATTTCATAGCCCTGTTAAATTCTCATCTCGAGCAGTCTCCGCCATTGTCTTGTGAGCAGAGCATAGGGAGAGATGTGGCAAGTGCTCATATGCTAGGGACAATTAATAGAAGAATATTGGAGAGGAAGAGTACAGGGATAGTGCAGAGTGACTTTAGGGAGAGTGTATCACCATGTGCATCACATTCTAGAGCACCAACAATCAGATCCGTTATTTTAGTGATACACTTAGTGTGCCTCAGTATTAAAGGCAGGTGTGATATATCGCCATGTGCATCATGGTCTAGTGCACCGACATTCAGAGTTAATCTGTTATTTTAGTTTTTCCCCAAGTCACTGGGGGATATTAGATTAGTGTTATGCATGATATGTGGACAGAAGGTGAGGCGTAGCCAAGGTGCTGATGTTGGCATGATGGCCCTGCGTCAACACATGAGGCATTGGCATGGGTAAACCTTGCCACTCATTTAGTGTTACAGCCTGATGCAGCAATGGCTGAATTTCCCAACAGCCTGAATCCCCTCTCAAGCAGTCAATTCTCGTCAACGTAAGCAAAAAGAAGCTGTTGTTCCTTCTAATCAACTTCAATGTCGTCTATTGCTCCTGATGGTCCTCCTCGTCACATGTTTCAACAGCAATCGATCACTGAGCTGATTACAAGAAGAAAAACAGTATACATGCACTCATCCTATGGCACAGAAGCTGAACATGCACCAGGCTAAGTTGATGGTACTACAGTCCCCCCCTCTCCATATACTTGACTCTGCACATTTCAGAGAACTGACGGCTTGTGCGCAGCCAAGGTGGAGAGTCCCAAGTCGATAATACTGTACTTTTCCAAAAAAGCTGTACCAGCCTTGCACAGATATGTTGAGCAGAAGGTGGGCCAGTCCTTGGGCCTCTCAGTATCTGGTACAGTTCACGACAGTGCTGACATATGGAGTTGTAAGTACATATGTTTAAAGAAAATATACTGGGGAAATGTGGTTCCGGCCCAGACACCCCAGCAACTTGGCCAGGTGATGGCAATGCCACCTCCGCATTGTAATGCTGGGATTTCTGTGCCAATGTCCTCCTCTGCCACCTCATCTTCCATCTTGTCCTCACCCTTCTCTCTAGGCACAGTTTACAATGGTCCTCCAGCATATCACCTATGCAAAGCATGGTGTTGTCATGCGGGTCTGCGCCTGGTCAGTCTGGCCGAACTGATCCAAACCGGGGAAGGTGGAACTGCTCCGTGTCATCAATAAAGATATCAAACACTGGCTGTCTCCTCGCCAACTAGCGATAGGAACTTTGGTTACTGAATAAGGGAATGACATTTTGTCTGCCTTGCGCGAGGGAGGGCTGTCCCATGCACTATGCATGGTGCACCTTTTCAATCTCGTTATTACCTGGTTTCTCAAGTCTTCCACTGAACTGCAAGAGCTGTTACTTCAGCCACTTTTACCGTGCAAAACATGCCCACCTTGAGCTGCAAAGGCAAAACGCTATTCCCCAACATTTCCTGATATGCAACATTTCCACCCGTTTGAAATGATTAGTGAGAGAACAGAAGATGTGGAACTGACAGAGAAGGAGGATGAGGATGAGGACATAAATGCCCAGAAATTTTATATACAACTAGGTGATTTATCTGCCTCAGTGACAGGAGAGAAGCAGGAGAAGCATGAAGAGCTGGAGGACTATGACAAAGATAACTCAGATAACCCCAACAGATTGTGGCAGTATTCAGTGGATATGGAGGTAGAGAGGCCCTCCGAGTCCCTAGCACAAATAACCAGATTCATGTTGTCATGTTTGCGTAATGACAGCCGCACTGGAAGAATTTGGAGGGATCACTACTGGCTATCCGCATTGTTAGACCCTCGCTACAGGTCCAAAATTTGTACATTTTTTAGACCTTCTGAGAGGTATGCAAAAATGTACTACTATAGAGACATACTGGTCACTGCATACGAGCAGGAAGGTCTGACTGGGTGGATCCTCTGTGCTCACACTCCACTGCCATGCCTGGGGGGCAGGAGCAGCACCAGCTCCATAAGCAGCCAGTTCAGTCTGGAGTCTCTGATGAGCAGTTTTCTTCAGTTGCCTTCTGAAGAAACCACTCAGCAGGAGCAGCAAAACATGAAGCAGAACCTCAACCAGCAGGTGGTGACATATTTGGACTGCACTTTGTAACCCATGATCCAGGATTTACTGGACTACTGGGCATGCAAACTTGAAGTGGCTGCAACTGGCTGAGTTTGCCATGGGCATGCTTTCCAGCCCGACCAGTAGTGTGGCATCAGAGCAGGTGTTCAGTGAGGCAGGGGGCATAATTAACCCTAAGACAACTCGCCTTTCCTCTCCAAAATGTTGAGAGACTAACCTTCATGAAGATGAAGATCAGGCATGGATCAACCAGGATTTTCAGACACGGTGTCTGATGCAACAGAATAGATCATTATGCCACTAATGATGAAAATGTTGTGGTGCCGGCACAACAAAATATTGTGCAAAATGGGCCGTTACTTCTGGCCATATGCTGATACCACAATTCTGATGCCGCCACCCGCCTGCTGCCTCTACTTCCATTCCTACAATGAGGCTTCTTGGCCTACTGATATGCACATGTTAAATTTTTAAAAGTATATGCATACCACTGGACCTTGCTATCATACTGCTGTTGTTGGATTCTACTTCTACTGTGATCTGCCACTATCTTATGCTGTATGCCACTGCTGCTGGAACCGTCCCCATGGGGCCACTACTGTCTATGATACTGCATTGCCATTTTCTGACAGCTATAACTTATGTTTTGGTCTACAGAGCTATATGAGGCCTTGTTTTTTGTGGGACATATTGTAGTTTTTATTAGTACCATTTTTGTGGTATGTACAACTTTTTGATCACTGTTATTCAATTTTTCAGTCTGGAAAAGCTAATTACAAAACAGCAAATCATGTGTTTTTAATTTTTTTTTCCGTTATAGTGTTCACCATACAGGAAACTTATTTTTTTACATTTTGTCTTGGGTAAACAGTTTGCAGGTTTTCTAAGAAATGCTATTCTAGGGTATTGTAATTGTTATAAGTGGGTATGATAATTGTATAATGCCACAGCAACATGGTTTCATGAGGGATCGGTCATGGCAAACTAATTTAATCAGCTTTCTTGAGGAAGTAAGTTCTAGACCTGATCAAGATGAGTCAATATATCTTAACTTTTCCAAAGCATTTGATACTATGCCACATAAAACATTAGTACATAAAATGAGAATACTTGGACTGGGGAAAAATGTCTGTATGTGGGTAAGTAACTAGCTCAGTGATAGAAAACAGAGGGTGGTACACACTCAGATTGTGTCACTGTCACTAGTGGGGTACCACAGGGGTCAGTATTGGGGGTCAGTATTTTTATAGATGACATAAACTATGTAAAGCATCTAACATGAAAGCAGACAGTATACTGCTATGGATGAATCTGGATAGATTGGAGGCTTGGGAGGAGAAGCAGCAGATAAGGTTTAACACTGATAAAAATAACTTTATGCACATACAAAGGAACAATGCAATGACCTGCACATACTAAATGGTAAAACATTGGGTAACACTGACATGGAAAAGGACTTAACAATTTTAGTGGACAGCAAACTGCCAAGGCCAATGGGATTATGAGGTCATAGATGCCCGTGATGAGAATATATTTCTGCCAATCTACAAATCACTAGTCAGACCACACATGGAGTACAGTTCTGGGCTCCTGTGAAAAAGACAGACATAGCAGAGCTGGGGTGGGATCACATGAGTGCAACTAAAGTAATAACTGGAGAAGTAGCAAATGCCCTGAAATGTACTAATTACGTAAAAGTCCTGGGCCTGATGGGTTGCCTACATACTCCTATTTTAAAGATGTCCTACTACCTAAGTGATGGGATGTGCGCAATGCAATTCTGATAGGATAGTCTTTGCCCCCACAAATGCTAAAATCCCAAATCACAGTCAAGCATCATCACCTAGTGGCCTTCACTGATATTATTGATATTCACAAACCCTATTGTGGTATTCTCAGCTATTACTAGCATTTTAGACCATTTCAGGTTCCTGTCAAACTTTAAAATAAATATAACCAAATCCCAGGTTCTGAATTTTACTTTGGACCTATTAGTGCAGAAAGCTATAGAAATATCCACCCCTTTTATGTGGACCAATAGTTCCAGTTTTTAGGTATTAATGCCACCTCCCAACTTAGATTCCATTTTACTTAACATGTAGCCCCATGAAGTGGAAGTAAATTTTCCCTCATTTTAGGAGGAAAAAAATCCTTCGCGACACCAATTCGTCAGAAATCTAGTAACTATAACCTGTAATATTATTACACTCCAGAAATACATCCCGGTCCCTCTTAAACTCTTTCAGTAAATTCACCATCACCACCTCCTCGGGCAGAGAGTTCCATAGTCTCACTGCTCTTACAGTAAAGAATCCTCTTCTATGTTAGTCTAGAAACCTTCTTTCCTGTAGACATGGAGAATGTCCCCTTGTCACAGTCATTAACCAGAAGCCAAATAGTAAATGTCAAAATGGGCCTTGCACTAAATTGCCAGATTGTACCACCCGAAACAGAAGAGTTTATTGACAACCTTCCTTGACCCATACGCCTATTTCTTGACAATGCACTTCCCATCAGGATTGGAGTCCTGCAAAGATTTTGCCAACCGACGACAAAGGGAATAAGACCAACAAGGACTAGGTCCCTGTCTCTGAAGGTCCCTTAACTGCTTCATAGTCTATATGATGTGTATGCATTTACTGTCAAGGATTTGGAAGGACGTGTTTCTCTCATTTGGTTAACTTCATAAACTCTCACCAGGACCTTCACTTTCTATTTGAGAAGGTTGAACTGAAAATAAATAATAGGTATCTATTGACCATGTGCAGTCAGTCACCACTGTCCATTTCCTGCATCTCTTATTTATTAGAGGCTTCATTATTTATAAAGCGATTAAACAGTCATAAAATCAGTCAGATGAGAGAAATGCATTGCTTACAAAAGGGTCAACAACATTATTGATGGTAAGTACATGGTGGCCATGCTATGCTAACTGTATAAAATTTAGAACGTTTCCTAATAGGAAACAAATGACTTTGACAATATCAGGACCTTGAACAGTAACAGTGCTGTATTACAAAGTGAAGCATACAATACTGTAGAATTGTAAGGAATACATATCAGACCCTAGCAATGAACAGATTAATATTGTCCTATGTAATCACTTGTACTATTGAATTACTTTATTTATAGTGCTACCATCCAATTTCCCATTTTCAATTTTTTTGCTGTATTGTTAGACTGTTAAAATAATTTTCAATATTATCTGGGGGGAGTTGCAGAGAACAATGAGGATAAAGCAAAGCTATTAAATATTTTTTCTCCACTGTGTTCACTGAGGAAAATAAACTGTCAGATGAAATGCAGAATATAAAAGTAAATTCCCCATTAAAAATTTCATGTCTGACCCAGGAAGAAGTACAGAGACATCTTAAAAAGATTAAAATAGACAAATCGCCAGGACAGGATGGCATACACCCCCGTATCCTAAGAGAATTAAGTAATGTCATAGCCAGACCCTTATTTCTGATATTTAAAGACTCTATAATGACAGGGAGTGTCCCACAGGATTGGCACATAGCAAATGTGGTGCCAGTATTCAAAAAGGGTCCAAAAACAGAGCCCGGAAACTATAGGCCGGTAAGTTTAACATCTGTTGTGGTAAACTGTTTGAAGGTTTTCTAAGAGATGCTATCTTGGAGTACCTCAATGAAAATAAGCAAATAACTTCATATCAGCATGGCTTCATGAGGGATTGGTCATGTCAAACTAATTTAATCAGGTTCTATGAGGAGGTAAGTTCTAGACTTGACTGCGGCGAATCAATGGATGTCATATATCTGGACTTCTCCAAAGCATTTGACACTGTACCTCATAAAAGGTTAGTATATAAAATGAGAATGCTTGTGGGGTACTACAGGGGTCAGTATTGGGCACTTTTCTCTTCAATATATTCATTAACTAGCTGAAGGACCCGGCTTTGCCCGGGTATATTTAATCTATTTCAATTAATGTTTGTGTGTGTGTGTCATTAAAAGATATCAAGAGTGACCTCTACAGTGCCCGCCCCTTAACAGAAATATCACTCTCCCCTTTAATTGTGACCTCCACAGCAGCTAGGGTGGCCACTGTCTTCACCCCAGAAAGCCGGACCTCAACGGTCATTCCCCCAAATGTGAAGCATCGCCTCCGGTCCCCATGAAGCCACACCACTAAACCTGAGGCCACACCCCCTGGCTCCGTGAAGACATGGAGGAGAAGCAGTCTGAGCATGAGCTACTGTAAGGGTGGACATCCCTGCGTCCATCCAGGCACTGCGCCGGACGGAGAACAGAGAGCCAGAAAACTGGACTGTCCAGCCTAAAGCCGGACCTCTGGCCACCCTAACATCAGCCTGCCCCTAGGGTGGACAGAGGTCCGTTTTTAGGCTGGACAGTCTGTCTTTCAAGACATACGTTTCTTGATATACTTACCCATGGATCCCATCTTTGAGTTAGTACCATTTTTTGTATTAGTGAAACTATTCATGTATCATGTTTTCTTGTGTTTTCATATATAAACTTTTCTACTTTTTTCGAGTCTGATGAAGGATCATGTTCGGGCCGAAACATCACACTATTACTTTGATGTTGCCGCAATTTGCTTTGAAATAAAGAACACACCCATTCTGCATTTAAGCCGGAGTTTCTTGTTTATTATCTTGAGGGGTGGGAACCCTAATCCGAGCACGCACTACAGTGTGCGACAAGTCTTCTAGACGTGGACTAAATTGTGTAAAGTAATTAACACAGAAGAGGACAGTACACTGCTACAGACGAATGTAAGGTTATGCATTTGAGAAGGAATAATGCAAGTCACCAGTACATACTAAATGGTAAAACACTGGGTAACACTGACATGGAAAAGGACCTAGGAATTTTAGTGAACAGCAAACTAAGCTGTAGAAACCAGTGTCAGACAGCTGCTGCCAAGGCCTATAAGATAATGGGTTACTTCAAAAGGGGCATAGATGCCCGTGATGAGAACATAGTCCTGCCACTTTACAAATCACTAGTCAGACCACACATGGAGTACTGTGTACAGTTCTGGGCTCCTGTGAACAAGGTAGACATAGCAGAGCTGGAAAGGGTTCAGAGGAGGGCAACTAAAGTAATAACTGGAATCGGTGGACTACAGTACCCAGAAAGATTATCAAAATTGGGGTTATTCAGTTTAGAAAAAAGATGACTGAGGGGAGATCTAATAACTATGTATAAATATATCAGGGGTCAGTACAGAGATCTCTCCCATCATCTATTTATCCCCAGGACTGTGACTGTGACGAGGGGACATCCTCTGCGTCTGGAGGAAAGAAGGTTTGTACACAAACATAGAAGAGGATTCTTTACAGTAAGAGCAGTGAGACTATGGAACTCTCTGCCTGAGGAGGTGGTGATGGTAAGTTCACTAAAGGAGTTCAAGAGGGGCCTGGATGTATTTCTGGAAAGTAGTAATATTATAGGTTATAGTTACTAGAGAGGGTTCATTCATCCAGGGAGTTATTCTGATTGCCTGATTGGGGTCGGGAAGGAATTTTTTCCCCTAAAGTGGAGAAAATTGGCTTCTACCTCACAGGGTTTTTTTTGCCTTCCTTTGGATCAACTTGCAGGATAAAAGCCGAAATGGATGGACGGATGTCTTTTTTTGGCCTTATAAACTATGTTACTATATTACTTATCTGAATTGAATTGACAAGTTAACATCTTTTATAGAGATGAGCGAATCTTCTAAGATTCGCTTTGGGGAATATTCGCCGAATATTTAAAAAGATTTGTCTCAAATAAGATTCGATTCGGTTCAAGTTGCTTAAAAAAGTATTTGTGTTCTGCAAACATTCCCTCGAATCTGTTCGCCTGAATGTACAAAGTGCGTACGAATCTTTAGCGTATTATTGTCTAGGCCTGCACAAAGAACAAATATACAGTAAAAGTAATCTACTTAACTGAATATGTACGTATTAGCGTACAAATTATCAGATGCGTAGCATTAGTGTACACATTATATGATGCGTACGTAGTGTTAGCGTACAATGATTTAAGAAGAATCTTCCGAAGCAAATCTGAAAATATTCGGATTCGCTTTGGTGTAAAAAATTTCCAAGATTCATATCGAATCTATGAAGCAGCAAATAGATTTGCTCCTTTCTAGTCTTTTACATATCTATTAGCAAATCTGTAATGGTAAAATTCATTCATAAACCTCTTCCAGCTCTGCACTACAAATGTACATTGGTGGCAGCTGTCACTTAAAGGGGTTATCCCATTACTAATGCAAAAAAGGAAAATCAGATATCATGTAGAACATGACAATCTCTTTATAACAAAGCCAGAACCAGCCCTATACCTCACACGATTCCAAAGATTGCCCCATTCATTGCTCCAATTACTCTGCTAGATTTATATCAGTGGGACCCCTGCCGATCAAGAGAATGCGGGCCTGAGCTCTCCGTTTGAATGGAGCAGCAGACACATGTGTGAGTCTTAGGCTCCATTCAACTTAATGAGACTGCCAGAAATAACAGAGCACAAATACTTGGTTGTCTCAGGCAGCCCCATAGAGAGGAAACAGGCATATGTGACCAGTCTTCAATTCAAATGGGGGAGTAGACCCAGAGGCGTAGCTAGAGGTTCAGCACAGGGGGGGCGAAACATACTTGAGTGGGCCCCCCACTTAGTGGCTTCCCAAACGCATGTTTCCAACTTCACAGGCACATAATGCAGTAAAATATAGGATTAATAGGAGTAAAAAACAAGAGGACTCCTATGTTAAAGGAAACCTGTTCCCAGTTTTTACATCACTAAACTAACAGTCCCCTGCCCCCCATCAGACCTCAGATCAGCATATTGTGCCCCCATCAGACCTCAGATCAGCAGAACGTGCCCCCATCAGACCTCACATCAGCCTACTGTGCCCCCATCAAACCCCAGATCAGCGTATTGTGCCCCCAATAGACCTCACATCAGCCTACTGTGCCCCCATCAGACCCCAGATCAGCGTATTGTACCCCCATCAGACCTCAGATGAGCAGAATGTGCCCCCATTAGTCCTCACATCAGCCTACTGTGCCCCCATCAGACCTCAGATCAGCGTATTGTGCCCCCATCAGACCTCAGATCAGCAGAATGTGCCCCCATCAGACCTCAGATCAGCGTATTGTGCCCCATCAGACCTCAGATCTGATGCAGCGTCAGGTCATAGTGCGTGCCGGCCAGGGAGACAGTGGAGCGCCGAACCGGAGGGCAGCCGCAGCGCGGGACAGGTGAGAAAGATTTTTTATTTTAATCTTATGTGGCTGGGTGGGCTGATCTGAGGTCTGATGGGTGTCCCTAAATACAAGTGAGCGCTTCCATAATCCAGTGGTCAGAACCTCAACGATCAGATACTTATCCCCTATCCTGTTCATAAGGGATAAGATCTCTTAATGGGGAAACTCTTTAAATGGGTTGTCAGAGATATGTAAAAATGTCAGGCATGCCTCCAAATGTAAACTAAAAAATGATGATATACTTACCTATACTTTCTCTATGCCACTGGTCGAGTCCTCCTGCCACTACCTGTTTGCAGACTACAGCAGTGATGTGCAAGTATACGGCATGCGAACGCTGCGGTCAAAAACTGTCCTCATCACGACAAAGAAAAGGAGGCAGTTATGAAAAAAATAAATAAAAATGTAATGGGTAAGTGCCTTTTTGGCCCATGCCCCACACAATAAGTAGTAGGAAGGTGAAATACAAGGGTACCATCAATAAACTGTGTGATAAACTGACAGGATACCGCTATAAAACCCTAAGATCTTGGAAAATATGTGATAGAAGTCCCTGGTCATGCTTTATGTCAAGGCCTTGTAAATGTCCGAAATGTAAAAAATGTATGGCAATTGTCCATTACCTGTTACCATTCTTTTCTGTTTTACATGTTTGTTATGACTCCTTTCATCGCCATTTTTCTGCCCCATCAGAACAACAAAAATGACAGAAGTGGGGATCGCCACAGCATCCTACAGATCCCACTGATTATAATCGGGTCCTACATGTTTCTCTCATGGTATCTATCATTTGACCGTACACAACAGTGCAGCATGGGGGACAGAGGTGGGCACACCATTAACTGGATAATTGTTGCATAGGTGTTTTTTTTTTTTTTTTGTCGTCGTCTTTGTGCTTTAACCCATTGATGATCTCTGCCTTACATGTACAGCAGAAATTGTCACTTAAAAGATGTAGCCTACTTGTGAGTGCATTGGGTGCCATAACCTCTGTGTTTCCGCTGTTTCAAACTGAAAAGGGCAGGGGTCAATGTCTGCAATTTGCCTCTGACGTTATACCCCTCCGATGCTGTAGTCAAATGAAACTGCGACATCCGAGTGGGAAAAATATGGGAGCCACATGCTCTCACCCTCATAACAGCCTCCAACACAGAATACAATTGGTAATCTAATGATTGCATGTCATAGGTCACCTAGAGTGAAAAAAAATTATATATATATATATATATATATATATATATATATATATATATATATAAAGAAAAAAAAAGAAAAAAGAGGCAGCACTCTCCAGCAAAAAAGTGAAAAAAATGAAAGTCTTTATTTACCCATGTGGGATTGCGACGTTTCGGCCCAGACTGAGCCTTTCTCAAGCATATATATATGTGTGTGTGTGTGTGTGTGTGTGTGTGTGTGTTAAAATCACCCCCTTTCCCCAAAATAAAAATAGACAATTAATTTAAAAAAATATATAGGCATCGCCACATTGTAAAATGCCCCTAAAAAATGGTATCAATGAAAAGTAAATATCACCCTGTAAAAAATGCTCCCTCACCCAGCTCTATAGATATAAATATAAAAAGTTATAGCGGTTGGAATATGGCAATAAAAAGTTAAACATAATTGTTTACAATGCTTTTCTTTTATTTTCAGTAGTAAAACACAAGACATATACAAATATGTCATTGTTGTAATTGTAGTGACCCTGAGAATGAAGGGAACAGGTTAGTTTTACCACATAGGGAAAACCATAAAAACAAAACCCATAAAACTGTGGCAGAATTGCATTTTCTTTCCCCAATTCCACACCATTTGGGATATTTCCCAGCTCCCCACTACATCATATACAATTTTAAATGAAGCACATTAGAAAGTACAACTTGGCCTGAAAAAACACCCTCTGGAAAAGCAGGGAATGAAAAAATGTAAACACTTAAACTCAAAATTGCCAGGTCCTCTAAAGATTAATTTATAGGGATGATGGGCTACATTTTTTTCAGTCTTTGAAAAACATTCATAAAAACCTAATTAAAACATTAGCTAAAGGCAGAAACTGTTAATGTCAGGTCCATCCAAAAATCACATTTTAGGAAAGATAAAAGAGAGATAAAGGCAACACCCCTCACACCAAGTTCAGCCATTTACAAGTTCCCTTTCTGTCCGAAAGAATTCTTTCTGATTGAATAATTAGGCAAGTGAAGATTTATACTTTCCTTGGAAAACTCACATTTCTCAAGTGCTATTTTGTTTAGGTATCTTGAAAAAATTGCTTGGAGACGTGAAGCTCAGGAGCAGTAGAGTTCTTTGAGAAGGTCTAGTGAACGTGTTAGTTGGGCCCTTGTGTTTTGACATTCGCTGAGGCTTTACCTAGCAATTGAATTGATTCTTGTGTAGAGTTCTTTAATGTGAGCTCAGCAGGAACCATTTCAATCTCAGTAAACCTCTGCTTAGAGAGTGAGCACTTTACCTACTATATGGCATATATCCTCTTCTATCTTCAAATGTTCTCTTGCCATTTATGACCTCAGACTATGTGTTGTTTGACCCACATTTCAGTAACTTACAGATTTCATCCATTTGAGATATAAGTACTATTTTGTTCATGAAGAAGTAAGCATATGTGCCTGGGATATCAATGCACTGTATCAGATTTCTCATTGAACGCACTGAGCTTATCAGGATTTGTAGATCCCAGTCAATCTGCTGTATAATTGCGCTTGTGTTAATGACTTTTACAATGTGTTTTCTTTCTGCAATTTCATAGAAGCACAATTACAATTATATTTGACTGCTAAATTACTAAAAGCATCTGCACAAACACATTACAATCACCTAAAAACTGCATGTAAGCATAATTACCCAAAACTATATATGTGACTACTGCATGTGAATTGGTAACTGTAATGTATCATTAATATGGCAACATATACATCTGCTGAATACAGTAATACTAATACAGATAATTAAATTTATATAATCTGCCTAAGGAGCAGATATTTTCACTCATGATTACTAACAGTACTATACTGTTACATTGGAAAAGCCGAAGGAACCAAGCTTCATATACATATACCCATAAAACTAATAATACATCCGTCTACAGTCACAGAAAAATCCAACTTGGATGGATTTTTTTATGACTGAGGTGTCACAGTCACAGCATGTTGCATGTCGCATGTTGCAGTTCGACACCATAGCCTATCATTATAAAAATTGTTTTGCAGCATTAGCGTGACAAAATGTCGAAGTGTAGCTCTAGCCTTAAAGGGCCAGGATGCTGTGGAGGTCACTGTTAAGGGGCAGGGTTCACTATTAAAGGGCCAGGATGCTGTGGAGGTCACTGTTAAGGGGGCAGGGGCCACTATTAAAGGGGTAGCTGCTGTGGAGATTACTGTTAAAGAGCCGGGCACTGTGGAGGTTACTGTTAAAGGGGCGTTCACTGCGAATGTTACTGTTACGGGGAAGGCTGCTGTGGAGGTCACTCTTTAAGGGGTGGGCACTGTGGAGGTCACTGTTAAGGGAGCCGGGGTCAATATTAAAGGGGCATCTGCTGTGGAGGTCACTGTTAAAGCAGCAAGGTATTGTGAGGTCACTGTTAAGGGAGCAGGGTACTGTGGAGGTCACTGTTAAGAGAAAGGGGTACTGTGGCAGTCACTGTTAAAGGAATGGGTGCTGTGGAGGTCTCTGTTAAGGTGGCAGGGAACAGTGAAGGTCACAGATAATGGGATGGTCCCCTATGGAGGTTAGTGTTAAGGGGTGGGATGCTGTATAAGTCATTGTCAAGGGAGTGGGGTGCTGTGAAACTCACTGTTAAACAGGCAGGCTGCTGTGAGGGTCAAAGTTAAGCAGATGGGCTGCTGTGAAGGTCCCATTTTAAGGAGGCAGGTCACTGTAGGGGGTGGGTTAGTGTTAAGAGGTGGGGGCTGTGGAGTTCACTGTTAAGGGGGTAGGGTGCTGTAGAGGTCACTTTTATGGGGGATATAATCAATATCTTTAAACTATACTAACAAAGCCAGAACCAGCCCTGTACCTCACATGGATCCAGAAATCTCCTTGTTCATTGTTCTGCTAGATTTATATCAAGCTAAAGGGGAGTGTCTTTTCTGCTTCAGCCAAGGGGGCGTGTCCATGATCTCCCTAACACAGCTCAAGAGGCGTGTCCATGTTCTCCCTCTCACAGCTCAGGAGGCAGTTGAAGGATGAAACTGAGCATGTGCGGCCTTCTCAGTGGAAGAAACAGCTGGTGGCGCTATACAGATACACCTTATTGAATATCACAGTGGCTATGCTAAATTTTTAATTATATACATACAAGTACAAAAGTTTTCAGATCCAGGTGCTGAAATACAATATTTTTAATGGGACAACCCCTTTAATCAGTGCACCTGAAAGCCTGTTAGCATGTTAGCAAGGTGAAATTAAAAATTAAATACAGTGGGTCACTTTTATTAATACTGTATGCAAGACATAACCTTAGACCGACAGTGCCATGTATCACAGTGGTTCTTGCTGGATGATAAATCTGTTGCATCCTTAAACTGTCTAGTGTAAGTTTACACCACCTAAAAGTTGGCTTAGTTTTACTCCAAAAATACATAAACATTTGTAAATTTTCTGGTACACGGAGGCACATTTAAGTCACACCCCCTTCCAGATAAGCCACCTCCCCTTTCTATGAAGCCATGCCTCTTGACTCACGAGACATAAGAAAGTTCGAAAAAATAATCTAAAATACGTTAAATACAGTAGAAAACAAGTACACTTTTTGACACATTTTGGTTATACTGTGGAGGAGATCATGAATGTAACGTCTTGAATATTCTCCTCTAAAAGCAATGCTGAAAAATACCTCTGCATATTACTTATGTTATAATCTTGGAGGCACATGGAAGCACAGAAGAGGCTCATAGACTCATAGTGTGTTTTATATACTTAGCGTGTACATACTGGACAGAAATAATTTCTCTCATGATCTGCAGTATTTATACCAGGGCTGTAAGAGTATGTTGGATGTAACAAAGATTTAGGTGCAGCTTAGTACTACTATGTGTATCAGTGGGGTTTGTACTAGTCTGTTCACATAGTTACTGTATATAGTAGTGTTGAAAAAACAGACAGATTTGTCTGTCCTTGCCTTAGTATGAATTTGGTTAAGGAATTTGGTTCATTTCTCATGAAAAAATTCAACCCTATATGGTGACATGTTAGCAAAACTCTCAACAGACTGCCGTTCACCACCTAACCACTGGGTGGCCACATACATAGACTCATATTGAATAGACAAGACAGATTATTACAAAAATATTACTGTAAAACATAAAAAAATGCAACAGCACTCTGTGAACACAAACAATAAAATGAGTACATACAATACCGCCATACTCACTATCTACACGATACTAGCGCTACGTTGTAAATGTGAGATTCTTGGCAGATAATAAAAATTATCTGTGCCGTCTGCCATACATCAAGATGATCTCTTTAAGATGGGAACCTAACACTAAACGCCATAGTCACTAAGTGCCATAGCAGCCTCCATTAACTACAGAGGATGCAGGCTCCACATGCATGCTAAGCCGACATTATATTGTACCTCTTATGGTGCCAAAATGGCCTCCACTGATTTCAGAGAATGCAGGCTCCACATTAATCTACAAGTACACCAAAATCTTTCTCAACACAAGACTTTTCCAGTTTCAGTTTCCCTAAGACATATTTTCAATGAAGATTATTAGTACATGGATGGGATCATGTGTTCCACTGCAGCCAATGAGTGACCGCAGTGCTCAAGTGCCACCAAGTGGCATATCAATGGGTCATGTTCTGCTAGAGGAACACATCATCACTATGTCCAGTTATTGGCTGCAGCGGAAACGTAGTCCCCATTTACTCCTGAGGTTGACAAGCAGGGAACCAGCACGGCGAGCAGATAATCCTTGAACGCAGTGGCAGGTAAGTATCCTTTCCTCCACAGGACCAGGAGGGTTACTTGTTGACAATTGTATTAAACTTGTATAATTACTTTAAGGGGCTACAGTATCTCATGTTTCTCAAGCTGGTGACCTTCCCCAGCATCTTTCGTACTTTCGTACTGGAGCTTCTTTATAAATATGTTTTGATCATTTTTTTCTGTTCATCACTGACTCTTTATTTCTAGAAAAATCAGTGGTGTTTCAGCATCTGGACCAGACCAATCCTGACACTTTTACATGATAAAATTTTATGAAATTATGAAAAAGTCATTAATCAGGTTAATTTTGGCAAGTTATATAATTTTATACGCCAATTATTTTTACATAATTTATACTGCATATGTACTATATAATATTAATTTCTAATAATTAGCGTTACAAAATTAAATTAAAAACATCAGTATGCTAGTCTGGTGTATTGAATAGAGTTTAATCGGAACATGCTCCAATCCAGATGGAAAACTATAATTAATGATTTATTAAGCCATGAAGAAATGTAGTGTCATAATTAAAAAGTTCACATCACAAAAATATTAAAAACACTGCAACAGATCTATTAGATGCTTTCCATCTGTCACATGCACTTTTATCCAGATCATAGCCCCAGGAGAAAGTTGAAGATCAGGAACTGTAAAATGCTGAGGTATGTTGGGGCATTCATATTTAATAATGCATCAATTAGATATCAGCTTAACACCAGCATATACAGTATTTATTATTTAGGGTAGTAGGCTGTATCTAACAGGTAGACATAATACATACTATATATATATGCTGTAGATCTGTCTAGAATGGTTTTTAGTTTTATTGTATTACTTTTTAACCTCCAGCTTTATAAAACTGTTCAAATACATTACTTATACAGCATAATAACGCAAGAGAAAAATGAAAAACAATACTAACATATAGTATTGTAATCTATTTTAGACAAACTCAAGAATATGAAACTATCAAACATGTACTGTACATAGACAGAGCTGGAATCTAATGGGCAATTGCCCAGGGATCTCCAACACCAAGTGTCCTCCAGCCCTTACCAGACTAAAGGTTACATAGAAACATAGAAACATAGAAGATTGACGGCAGAAAAAGACCACCTGGTCCATCTAGTCTGCCCTTTTATTATCCTTTTACTGTTATCTTAGGATAGATACATGTTTATCCCAGACATGTTTAAATTCAGTTACTGTGGATGTATCAACCACCTCTGCTGGAAGTTTGTTCCAAGCTTCTACTACTCTTTCAGTGAAATAATATTTTCTAATGTTGTTCTTGATTTTCCCCCCAACTAACCTCAGATTGTGCCCCCTTGTTCTTGTGTTCAGTTTCTTATTAATAACCCTTCCCCCCTGAACTTTATTCAGGCCTTTAACATATTTAAAGGTTTCAATCATGTCCCCCCTTTCTCTTCTTTCCTCCATACTATACATATTAAGAACTCAGAGTCTTTCTTGATAAGTTCTATGCTTTAGGCCTTCCACCATTTTTGTAGCTCTTCTTTGGACCGTTCTATTTTAGCAATATCCTTTTGCGGGTGAGGTCTCCAGAATTGAACACAGTATTCCAGATGTGGTCTCACTAGAGCTCTATACAGAGGGATCACAATCTCCCTCTTTCTGCTTGTTATCCCTCTAGCTATGCAGCCAAGCATACGATTTGCTTTCCCTACCGCCTGGCTGCATTGGTTACTCATTTTGAGGCTGTCAGAGATGACTACCCCCAAATCCTTCTCTTCTGAGGTCTTTGTTAGCAAAGAACTGCCAATACGATACTCAGATAGAGGATTTATTCTCCCCAAGTGCATTATTTTACATTTGGAAACATTGAACTGAAGTTTCCACTGTTTTGACCACTTATCTAATAAAGATAAATCGTTCTCCATATTACAGACACCTCCTGGAACATCAACCCTATTACACACTTTTGTGTCATCAGCAAACAAGCAAACCTTCCCTACCAAGCCGTCTCTTATGTCACTTACAAACATGTTAAACAGAACAGGACCCAGAACAGATCCTTGTGGCACCCCACTTGTAACCAGCCTCTGCTCAGAATACACTCCATTAACAACAACCATCTGGTATCTGTCCTTCAGCCAACTGCAGATACACTGAACTATCCAGGGGTTAAGTCCAATTTTTGATAACTCCAGCACTTTAGTTACATAGTCAAAGAAATCAATGAGATTAGTCTGACATGATCGTCCCTCAGTAAAGCCATACTGGTTTGGGTCCATCAAGTTGTTTGTTGTTAGATGGTCAATTATCTTCTTTTTTAGTAGAGTCTCCATCATTTTTACCACTACAGATGTCAAGCTGACTGGCCTATAGTTACTAGCTTATCTATTACCCTTCTTGTGAATGGGTACAACATTAGCCATTCTCCAATCATCAGAAACATCTCCTGTAAGAAGGGACTGATTATACAGATCAGTCAGGGGGCCAACAATCACAGATCGGAGTTCTTTAAGAACTCTGGGGTGGATGCCATCCAGACCCATTGCCTTATTTAACTTTAGCCGGACAAGTTCCTGTAGAACATCGGCCTCAAAACACTGGGGCTGAAACTTTACAACTACAGGCAATGCTATGTCCAGCCATGTTCTGATTATGAAAGTCACCATCTGAAAAAACTGAGCAGAAGTAGTTATTCAGATGGTCAGCGACCACCTTATCCCCATCTATATACAGAGTTTTTCCATTGCTAAGTTTTGTAATGCCACAGTTTTTCTTCTTCCTGTCACTAATATATCTGAAGAAGGTTTTTTTTCCCTCCTTAACAGATTTGGCCATTTCTTCCTCCTTTGAAGTTTTAGCAGCATTAATAATCTGTTTTGTCTTCTTCTGTATAATTTTATACACTTCTCTGTCTGCTACACTTCCAGACTCTTTATACCTCTTATAGGCAGACTTTTTATCATTCACTATAGCTCTTACCTCTCTAGTAAACCATAGTGGATTTCTCTTTATTTTCCTTTTGCGAATTTGTCTAACATATAGTCTAGTTGCCTTTAAGAGGCCTTCTTTAAATGCCTTCCACTGAGCACTCGCTCTTGCTGTTTTATCCCACCCTTTTAATTCTTTCTTTACATATTCTCCCATAACCTCAAACTTGGTCTTCGTAAAATCCAATACTTTGGTTGCAGAATGGGATTTCTGGTTAAAGGGGTATTCCGGTTACCATAAATATAACTTATGTTTTAGACTAATTTATCATCAATAATTAGTAGAGATGAGCGAGCATGCTCGTCCGAGCTTGGTGCTCGTTTGAGTATTAGGGTACTCGTAAGTGCTCGCTGCTCAGACGAGTATCTCGCCATGCTCGAGGGAAATGGCATCTCCGGCATTTTGAATTTTTGGCGCCTATAACTCAGCCAATCACTAGCCAGGAGACTCTGCGGTACACCCAGCATCATGTGGGGCCTTACATGTCGATAGCAGGGGTTGGCTGGCCAGATCAGGTGACCCTGGAATATACTAGTGACGTCCGGCGGTGCTCGGCTCAGAGGCTGTCTGGATGTCGTTAGGGACAGATCTGCTGCGTTTGAGGGAGAGTGTTAGGGCCAGGATTTAGTTCTTTGTTAGGCAGGAGTGATCTCAAAAGAACCCAACAGCCCTTCTAAGGGCTACAAGACACTTTTTCTTGTCTCCTGGCTGGGCTGGCTGGCACTAGTAGTGCAGCTATCGCCATATATAACAAACTTAGTTTTTTTGTTGTTTTATCTCAGTTATACAAATCCATTTCATACAGCTGTGTGGAACCATTCTGTGTGTCACAGTTCAGTTGTCCAGTCACCACAAACCACAATCCGTATTTTCTGTCCAGGTGACCCATTCTGTACGTCACGTAATCCAATAGGTCATTTGCTCTCACTGATAAAGCTACATTAGAAAAATCCGAGTGCAACATTTTTCTGGGTTGAAGTGAAAATAGTCACAGTCAGCAGGGGCTGAGTTTGCTCTCTGATATATTCTGCATGTTACGTTAAAAAAACAACAAAACAAAACAAAACAAAAAAAAATAGTTTTTTTGTTGTTTTATCTCAGTGATACAAATCCATTTCATACAGCTGTGTGGAACCATTCTGTGTGTCACAGTTCAGCTGTCCAGTCACCACAAACCACAATCCGTATTTTCTGTCCAGGTGACTCATTCTGTACGTCACGTAATTAAAAAAGGTCTTTTGCTCTCACTGATACAGCTACATTAGAAAAAACTGAGTGCGACATTTGTCTGGGTTGCACTTAAGAAGACCAAGTCTGCCTAATCTCATAGTTTCAGTGTAATTGCTCCATACTGCACGGTACGTAATAAAATACGGAATTTTGCTCTAACTTATCCACCTATATATTAACTTGTTCAGATTGAACAAGTTTGTGGGTTTCAGTACAGCAGGCCCATTTTTTTTTTTTTTTGGTATATATAATACACTTATATACAGAAAATGTTGAACCCCAGGGCTAAGGGTCGAGGACGAGGGCGTGGGCGTGGGCATTCAATTACTGCAGGGTGCAGAGGCTGTGGTCCTGGGCAGGGTGAGACAGTACCTGCTGATGAGGGAGCAGGGGAACGCCGCAGAGCTACACTCCCTAGCTTCATGTCTCAACTTACAGGGACACGTGGTAGAGGACTGTTGAAACCACAACAGTGCGAACAGGTGATGTCGTGGATTGCGGACAATGCTTCAAGTAATTTGTCCACCAGTCAGTCTTCCACGCAGTCCACCCACGTTACGCAAGGGAACACTCCTCTGGCTCCTCCACCTCAACCTCCTTCCCCCCAGTCTGCCCCCTCCCAGGAAAATTTGGAATGTGATCCGGCATACTCTGAGGAACTGTTTTCTGGACCCTTCCCAGAGTCACAAACCACTTCTCAGGTTGCTGCTGACCTCTTTCCCGATGCCCAAGTTTTCCAACTGTCGCAGTCTGAGGGTGATGACATTGTTGACTTAGTGGAAGAAGTGTGTAAAGAGGTGTTGGACGATGAGGAGACACGGTTGTCAGACAGTGGTGAAGTTGTTGTCAGGGCAGGAAGTCCGAGGGGGGAGCAGACTGAGGAATCGGAGGATGACGAGGTGACTGACCCAAGTTGGGTTGATAAGCCGAGTGAAGACAGTGCTTCTGAGGCGGAGGCGAGTGCTGCACCAGAACAGGTTGGAAGAGGCAGTAGTGTGGCCAGAGGGAGAAGCAGGGCCAGAGCTGGTGCATCAGCAGCAACTGTTTCACGTAGTGAAGCCCCCGTGGCGAGGCCTAGATGTTCGTAAGTCTGGAGGTTCTTTAAAGAAATTGAGGATGACCGAAGGACTGTGGTGTGCAACCTGTGCCACACCAGGATCAGCAGGGGTGCCACCACTACTAGCCTAACCACCACCAGCATGCGCAGGCATATGAGTGCTAAACACCCCACTCAATGGACTCCTGCGGGTCCCACCACTGCTCCTTCCCCTGTGTCACTCACTGCCTCTGCTAGTCAACCTCCTGCCCAGGACCCCGGCACGAGCGCCTCCCGCCAGAAAACCACACCTTCGCCTCCACGATCCTCCACAGCGTCCACCAATGTGTCCCTGCACAGCGTTCAGCTGTCTTTACAGCAGACGCTGGAGCGCAAGAGGAAATACAGTTCCACCCACCCACATGCCCAAGCCCTCAACGTCCACATCTCCAAATTGCTGAGCCTGGAGATGCTGCCCTATAGGCTGGTAGAGATCGAGTCCTTTCGCAACCTCATGGCGGTGGCTGCCCCTCAGTATTTGGTCCCCAGCCACCACTATTTTTCCCGATGTGCCGTCCAAGCCCTACACCAGCATGTGTAACAGAACATCATCCGTGCCCTGACCAATGCTGTTTCTGAGAAGTTCCACCTAACCACGGACACGTGGACAAGTGCTGCCGGGCAGGGACACTATATATCACTGACGGCACATTTGGTTAACTTGGTGGAGGCTGGGACCGAGTCTAACCCTGGGCCCACTCATGTACTGCTCACACCAAGGATTGCGGGGCTTACCTCAGTCACAATCTCTCAGACATACTATGCCTCCTCCTCCGACCCCTCCTCCTCCGAATTACCATCCGTGGGCACGGCGCCTTCAGTCGGTAGCTCTAGGCGCAGCAGCAGTGTCGTGGCTAAGCGCCAGCAGGCGGTGCTCAAACTGCTGAGCTCAGGTGACAAAAGGCACACCGCCCAAGAACTATTACAGGGCATCATGGCACAGACCGATCTGTAGCTGGCACCGCTGAACCTCAAGCCAGGCATGTTTGTGTGTGACAACGGGCGTAACCTGGTGGCGGCTCTGCAACTCGGCAGACTCACATATGTGCCATGCCTGGCCCACGTGTTCAATGTCATAGTTCAGCGGTTCCTCAAGACATACCCCAATCTGTCTGATTTGCTCACCAAGGTGCGCTGCATCTGTGCGCATTTCTGCAAGTCGACCACAGATGCTGCCACTCTCAGGGCAGCGCAGCGCCGCCTACAACTGCCCGCTCACAGACTGTTGTGCGACGTGCCCACAAGATGGAATTCGACATTAAACATGTTATCCAGAGTCAACTTCCACCAGAACTGGTAGTCAGGTCAGTCAGATTCCTCAAGTCTACAATGAGGAGTGGACATGGATGTCTGATATCTGCCAGGTGTTGACCAACATTGCTTTGCTGTTTTGCCTGTTGAAAAACTCACTGCTCAGCATGAAGTCGGAAGCTTTGCGCTTGTCACAAGAGACGGTGGAGGAAGATACGTCGCTTGATAGCCAGAGCACCCTCCGGTCTGTTTCTCAGCGCGTATCAGAGGAGGAGGATGGGGATGAGGAGGAAGAGGAGGAGAATGTCGGCGAGACAGAAGAGGGTACCAATGCTCAATCCTTCTTAACTCTTGAGCGTGTATGGGCTGAAGAGGAGGAGGAGGAGGAAATGGAGAGTCAGGCCAGTGAGGAGAGGGAATTCTTGCATGTTGGGACTCTGGCGCACATGGCAGACTTCATGTTAGGTTGCCTATCCCGTGACCCTCGCGTTAGAAGCATTTTTTCAAACACCGATTACTGGGTGTTCACTCTCCTGGACCCACGGTACAAGCAGAACCTTTCCACTCTCATCCCTGTAGAGGAAAGGAGTATGAGAGTGAATCAATATCAACAGGCCCTGGTGCAGAAGCTGAAACAATCCTTCTCATCTGACGCCACTAGCGGCAGAGGGCGTGGTTCTGTGGGCCAAGTAGCGGGGGAAAGGAGGCGAGCAGGCAGCTTGTCCAGCACTGGCAGGGGAACGCTCTCCAAGGCCTTTGCCAGTTTTATGTCACCCCAGCAAGACACTGTCACCTGTCCCCAGTCTCGGCAGAGTAGGGGTGAGCTTTACAGAAAGATGGTGAGGGAGTACCTAGCTGACCATACCAACGTCCGGACCGATCACTTTGCTCCATACAACTACTGGGTTTCAAAGCTGGACACGTAGCCTGAACTGGCGCTGTATGCCTTGGAGGTGCTGGCCTGCCCTGCCGCTAGCGTGTTGTCAGAGCGGGTATTCAGTGCAGCAGGTGGCGTCATCACCGATAAGCGTACACGCCTGTCAACTGACAGCGCTGACAGGCTGACGTTTATTAAAATGAACAAAGCCTGTATTTCACCGGAATTCAAATCTCCTCCGGGGGAAAGCAGCTAAAGATTAACATTACTTATGTATCCAATTCCTCTTCTCTACTCCTCCTACTCCTCCTCCTCCTTGTCGTCTTTGCCTAATTCTGACCCAAAGCGCAATTTTTTAGAGGGCCAACTGGCACTCTTTTACGACAATTTTTCCGGAGGGCCCCCTACAGGCCGTCTCTCCAAACAATTTTTCCGGAGGGCCACCTACAGGCCCTCTCTCCAAACAATTTTTCCGCAGTGTCAACTACAGACACTGTAAAACAATGTTTCAGGAGCATCAGACGGTCCAAAACAATTTTTCAGGAGGAGCAAGTACCGACATTTAAAAAAAAAAAAATTTTACTGAGGGTCGACTTTATGTACTCCGAAAAGAAAAAAATTTTTGGAGGCTCAACAAAAGCCATTTCACTGCATTCTCAGTCAGACAAAGTCATTGGTGGTGTAAACGCCATGCTGTGTCAGGCTAAATTTTTGGGTGCTTCACCAGCTACCGCATACTAACTCAGTTACTCTGTTGTCACCGCTGCCATACAGGGTCATGAAAAATGTTTATGTGGTTCGCCTGCTCCCGCAGTGTCACTCGCTCACTCTGTTGTCACCACCATAGTGGTTTGCACTATAGCAGCCCAAGTTTGTACATTCCCCTTTTTATCTCCAAGTGATCTATACTGCATGTCACATGCTCTCAGTGATACAAATCCATTTCATAAAATCCTTTCTTTCTCTTTAACTGATCTATACTGAACGTCACTTTTAAAAATACGTCTTTTTCCTCTCTTTCTCTCTCTCCAAACTATTTTTCCGGATAGGTGCCGTATACGGTATTAAACTGAGAAGAATGCATACAACACATGCCCCACTTGACAAATTTCAGAGTTGACAACCATACTGTTTGATGCTAAATTTTTAAGTTGGAGTCCTGCGTCGTCATTCAAACTCCATCCGGCTGTTGTCACCACCACACACGCTAGCCAAGGGGGCATTCCTCTGGCTCTTCCAGCTCAACCTCCTTCCCCCCAGCCTGCCCCCCACCTACAGGCCCTCTCTCCAAACAATTTACCCGGATAGGGGGCGTATTAGATTTTGAACTGATAAGAAGAACAGATTTTTTTTGGTTCTTCTTTTAATTGGCTCCTGACCTGTGATAGGCAGAGCATGGACATGTCCCCTTAGCTGCAGTAGAAAAGACACTCCCCTGGCCAGAGCAAGCTCTTTTTCTTTTCCGTGTTCGAAAAATCCATGAAATATATGGTCCCAAGATAGGGGACGTATACGATTTTATACTGAGAAGAATCAATACCACACATTCCCCACTAGTTCAAGTTCAATTTTGACAGCCGTACCAGTCGATGCCAAATTTTTAAGTGGGGGTTCCACCACTACCAGCCTAACCACCACCAGCATGCGCAGGTATATGAGTGCTAAACACTATGGAACCAAGGCCGTCCGTTCCCCTCATGTGGGTCCCACCACTGCTCCTTCCCCTATGTCACTCGCTGCCTCTGCGAGTCAACCCCCAGCCCAGGACCACGGCAGGAGCGCCTCCCGCCGGAAAACCACCCCTTCGCCTCCATGATCCTCCACACTGTCCACCAATGTGTCTCTGCACAACGTTCAGCTGTCATTACAGCAGACGTTGGAGCGCAAGCAGAAAAAAAGTTCAGCCCACCTACATGCACAAGCCCTCAACGTCCACATACAGGGCCACGCTAAATTTTTTATGTGCTCTACCTGCTACCATCGTGTAGCTCGGTCACTCTGACCGAGTCTGACCCTGGGGCCACTCATGTACTGCCCACTTGGAGGATTGTGGGGCCTACCTCGGTCACAGTTTCTCAGACTTACTATGCCTCTTCCTCCAACCCCTCCTCCTTCGAATTACCATCCGTGCTTCACCTCCTGCTACCTCAGTCTAACGCGGTCACTCTGTTGTCACCGCCATGCTGCGTCAGGCTAAATTTTTGGGTGGCTCACCTGGTACCTCATCTAACTTGATCACTTGTTGGTGTCACCGCCACGCTGTGTCAGGCTTATGCCTGCATCGTGTGGCTGGGGATAGGAGAGCAGTGCCAGCATGGGCATGGGTGATGGACCTTCGTTGCTTCCCTAACATGTGATGGGCATGTGCCTCGCCTTTCTTGGTCTAGGTGAGCACAATTGCCATGAGGGTAACCACCAGGCTGTTGCAGGAGAATTTGGGGTAATGGTGGGATTAGGCAGCCTCAGAGGCATCCATGAATGCTGCCCCTGCTGTTTCCTGTCCATTTCCGTGGTGTTTCCATCATTTTCTGAGGTTTCCAGGTTTTCACCCAGCCTTCCCTAGGCAGAGCCTTGGTCCCCTGCAAAAATGCTCGAGCCTCCCATTGACTTCAATGGGGTTCGTTACTCGAAACGAGCACCCGAGCAGCGGCAAAAGTTCGTCTTGAATAACGAGCACCCGAGCATTTTAGTGCTCACTCATCTCTAATAATTACCTAATATAATGTCAGTTTCACATATTTACAGTTCAGTAGTAATAAAAGTAGTTTTCTTCCTCTGCTATCTACTGTGTTTCCTCATGAGTTACCATGGCACCGACCTGTACTTCTGAGCCTTTGTCAGGTCAGGCATGCTCAGTGTGTTGCTATCAGTTCTCTAGCTAAATGTTAGTGTGCTGCTGATTAGTGAGTAGAGGGGGCATGTCTGGACTGGAATGTCAGGCAGCCAATCAGTGAACAGCAATACTCATGAACAAGCAGAAACCCACAGCAGGAAAGCTAGGCATTGTGGGGATTGTAGTTTTGTGAGGGAAGATCAGGAGCCATGATACTCTCAGTGTGCTGCAGGCTCACAGGAGCTAGACAAATGGAATCCAGGGTAAATCGAAGCTCTGATTATATGTATATGTATGGGTTCTGGTTGGATCACAGCTTGCAACTAGGGATGAGTGAATTTCTTGAAAATTCGATTCGGCTGATTCGCCGAATTTTACCAAAAAATTTGCTTCGTGATGAATTACTTCGCCACGAAGCGCATTTCTTTGTAAGTAGTGGGTGCAATGACAGGGAGCTGCGATTGCGCCGCCCCCGTCATTGTACCCCTCAGATGCCGCGTTCATACATGATTGCGGCGTCTGAGTGTAAAGTAAACATTAAAAAATACATTAAATCAAACTTACTTCCTCCATTTGCTCACGACGGGCCGGCCGCCTCCATCTTGCTTGAAGATCTGGAGCGAAATCTCGCGCGGAGCGAGATTACGTCATCATGCCGGATGGCGTGGTGACGTCATACGTCACTACATGCTGGATTTCGCCCGGGATCTTCAATCAAGATGGAGGCTGGCGGCCCGTCGCGAGCAAATGGAGGAGATAAGTATGGATTTTTTTGTTTTTTACACTATTTCAGGATAAATCGATTCGCCGACACGAAGCACAAGGAAATTTAGCTGGAATTTATCCTGAAATTCGGCAGGAATTTATCCTGAAATTCGGCAGGAATTTGTCCTGAAATTCGGATCGAATTCCACTTCGTGGGATTCGATTGGCTCATCTCTACTTGCAACCTTAATGCCGTTTTTCAAAAATTAAGTTACTTTACCGTAATACCCCTTTAATTGTGGTCAGAGAAGTGAGCAGACGTCAGGTTTGTACATGGGTCTCATTCTTTAAAGGGGTTGTCTCATCTTGCCTAATGGGGGCATATCGCTAGGATATGCCCCCATTGTCTTATAGGTGCGGGTCCCACCGCTGGGACCCGCACCTATATCGAGAACGGGGCCCCGAAAGCGAACGGGGGCGCACTGCGCATGCGCAGCCGCCTCCATTCATTTTCAATGTGGCCGGCGAAGATAGCCGAGCGCTGGCTCGGCTATTTCCGTCGGCTCCATAGAAATGAATAGGAGCGGTGGCCGCGCAAGCGCGGTGCGCTCCCATTCATTTCTATGGGGAGCCGGCTTGGTGGTGGCCGGACCGGAGTCCTCCAGCCACCACCTTGCGGGGCCCCGTTCTCGATATAGGTGCGGGTCCCAACGGTGGGACCCGCACCTATAAGACAATGGGGGCATATCCTAGCGATATGCCCCCATTAGGCAAGATGAGACAACCCCTTTAAAGGTTTTTTTTCCAGCAGTATGATATGTATGATGTATCCTCAGGATGGGCCATTAACCCTTTACCTACCAAGGAATGTATCTTCTACATTCTTTCAGTCAAAGATGTATCTCATACATCTAGCAGCAAGTTGTTCAGAAGCTAGAGATGTAAGTCAGCTCAGTTAGAGCAGTAAGAAATCTGTCCCAGTGAATGCTGCATATGCCAGCAGCTCTCACTCCTGACCCAATTTCTAAGAGCTGTATGTACAAACTTTCTACTTATTGCAGCAAGTGCTGGGATCTTAGGCTTTTAAACAAGATCTGCCTCATATCTCTTGATGTTTAGCAGCTCCCCCATTTCAGCTGACTATAATATTAGCCAGTGTAGAGAAGGAGACAGGGGCCATTGGGAACAGGATGCACAGAGGAAAGACATAGATTCTCTCTACCTGTGTTACCATACAGGGTCTTAGGAGGAGCATAACCTTTGTGCATGTTACCACCCCCTTCACTCATCAATTATAGAACATACTTGTTCTCTGATAGATATATATATATATATATATATATATATATATATATATATATATATATATATATTGGGGTCTACTTTTCCAGGAAAGGAGTGTGAAGAGAAGTGGTTGCTCCTCTAATCACCTTCTGTGCTTCATTAGGCAGATTAAGCCATGACCCAGACATTTACCAGTGTTTGGATGACAACATCAAATAATTCACACCAAACACAAAACAAACACAGAAACCTAAGTAAATCTTCCATCTTAGGCTACTTTCACACTAGTGGCACAGGTGTCCGGCAGGCTGTTCTGGCGGGTGAACAGCCGAGAGGCGGCCGGGCTAAAACTACGACATGTTGTAGTTTTAGTCTGGCCGCCTCTCGGCATGTTTGCTGTGCTGTGGCCAGATCTCCGGCCCGCTCCCATTATAATGGGGCGTAGTTCCAGCCGCACACATGCACTAGCGGCAGCACGGATCCGGCAGGCTGTTCCGGTGGGTAAACCCGTGCCGCTAGTGTGAAAGTAGCCTTACACTCTCAGACAGTTGAGTACACCAGTCGGCTATTTCCCGAAGTACCATGGAAATGAATGGAGGTCAGTGTGTATACCCAACCTGCCACTCTGAAGGGTACAGGGTACCTGAGGGTTAGGGCTCATGCACACGAACGGTACGCAATGCACAGGCACTGACCATGGGGCCGCCACATGCGGATTCACTTTCATGCAATACATTTTTGCGGTGCGGAGACACGGGCAGAAACACCACGAAAGCACTCTGTAGTGCTTCTGTGGGGTTTCGATCCGTGCCTCCGTTCCACATCTCCAGGATTGTGGACCCATTCAAGTGGATGGATCCACAATCCGTGATGCAGGGTGCGCACGGCCGGTGCCTGTGTAGTGCAACTACCGTGATGCATTATTAAATATGACCGAGTGCGTGAGCCCTTACAGTGTCTTTGTTTTTGTGATTGGTGGTAATGCTATTCCTTCTGTAACTAAGGCTATCATGTCAGCCCCAGTGACAGGAGAATGCAATAAAAAAATTTAATGTTAAAACCCCCATAAAAAAACTATAGGGGCATAAAGTATAAACAATAAATAAAACAAAAATAAGTTAAAAAAAAAAACAAAACACTAAGGCACAGCTTCTAATTCTGCCCCTGGGGATCATAAAATAGAGGTACTTTTTTGCAAAGGAGACATTATTTAAACAATTATTTTAGTTGGACTTTGTGCTATTAAAAAATGTGAAAAACAGACCAATTTCCTTTTAATTTTATATTTTCTTGGGTATAAAAATTACAAATAAAAAAAATGCTGCATGCTTTCCAAGCACAGGGCCACACATTGTAGAACCGATCAATGGGGTCCCAGGTGTCAGACCCCCTCTTATCTGATATTGATGATCTATCCTGAGGATAGGTCATCAATATTAATTATCTGATAACCCCTGTGATTAGTACGCGACTGCACTCATGTGACCATGTATACAGGTTCTGGACCAGAAAACCGGTCAGCAAACAATATATTCTCTTCATGTCATTCATATATTTTTCCAGCACACCACTGCCTAGGCCCCAGCATACACTGGACCCTGTTTATAATCTTTAATTTCTGATTTGATAACCTGAGAAGGGCTCACTTCCTCTTTTGGCAACTGTTTTGTGTCTTTATTAGTGATGATCGAACACCGCGATTCTCGAGTGCTCTGGCAGAACACTAGGTGGTGCTAGGTGGCCAAGCACCCGAGTATAATGGAAGTCAATGGGAGAACACCAGCCACCCCCTGCTCTGCAGAGGGGAGGGTGACTGGTTCATAGCTAAATGTGAGAAAATGGTGAAAACACCACTAAAATGGTTAAGGAAAAGCATGGGGAGGATGTATGGATGCATCTTGGACACGCTGCTATTAACGATGATGTCAGAGTATTACGCCACTTTTACGGAATGACAATAATACCCCCAAAAACCGAAGATAGCATCAATTTTAGAGGAAATATTGTTAGGAAACATATATTTACTTGTATATAAAGCGCAAGTAGCAGCACGCCCTCGCCCCTAATATTTTACACAGTCAGATCAACAACAGGCACTCGCCCCGAATGTTTTACACGGTCAGCTCAGCAGTTACTGGGAAGGTCCACTTAGCGACTGACACATGGACAAGTGCTTCTGGCCAGGGACGCTACATTTTCCTGACGGCACACTGGGTGAACGCTGTGGAGGCTAGAAGCAAGTTGTACCCTGGGATGGCACAGGTGCTACCGACACAAAGGATTGCGGGCCCTACTTCCATCAGGATTTCCGCCACCACCTACATTAGCGGCTGCAAACCCTCCTTCTCCTCCACCACTTCCATCTAGGAATTCTCATCTTGCAGCACCAGTCAGCCATCAGTCAGTAGCTGGAAGCAGTTTAGCACAGCGGTGGGGAAGCGGCAGCAGGCTGTGCTGAAACTTATTTGTTTAGGTGACAAACAACACACCGCCACAGTGCTGTGGCAGGGTATAAGGGACCAGACTGAGCTGTGGGTCTCGCTTCTCAACCTACAACCAGGTTGGCCACAACTTGGTGGCGGCTTTGGAGCTCGGTAAGCTCACACACATACTGTCACGCTCAGGTGTGGGGGGAAACCACACAGAGAGTAGGAGGGAAAGACGATTAGGCCTGGAAACTAAGGAAGGAATATGGACACCTCCTAAAGGAAACCCTCACTCTAATCCTGACTGACTACCAGTATGAACAGGCCTCAAAGGTAGGCGAGTTCATACACAGGAACCTAAACCAAACTGACCCTACAGAACCCTGGAACTAATGACAGGAAGAGTCTACCTGTTCCTCCAACAGGAAGGACGAACTGGAGTCTCCCTCAGGCCAAACAACTGCTTCAACTTAGTGGTTCAGAGGTTTCTCAAAACCTACACCAATTTGCCTGAGCTGCTGGTGAAGGTGCCCATTTCCAAAAGTCACCTACAGCTTCCGCCGGTCTGGCAACGCTGCAGCAGCGCTTACACTTGCCAGCTCACTGACCTGCTCACAATAAAGACGGACAGCGCTGCATGTGGAAAAGGTTCTGATAAGCGGCCTAGTGTCACAACTAGGAGGGAAAAGTTTTGTAAAATGGTAAAGGAATACCTAGCTTACAATGTCAACATCCTCAGTGATCCCTCTGTGCCTTATAATTATTGGGTGTCTAAGCTGGACACGTGGCACGAACTGGCGCTCTACGCCTTGGAGGTGCTGGCCTGCCCTGCCGCCAGCGTTTTGTCAGAGCGGTTATTTAGTGCCGCTGGGGACATAATAACTGCTAAGTGCATCCGTCTGTTAACTGAAAATGCTGACGCTAATCAAAATGAACAAGGCCTGGATTGCCCCTGACTTCGCTACCCCATCAGAGGAAAGCGGCTGAACATAAAGAAACTTTAAATGTGGCTTTTAGGGTGTACTGAATATACTGTATTTCCATCAACCCTTTCCTCTTCTCGTCATCTTCCTCCTCTTTCTCCATCATATCAAACTGCTTATTAGGCTGCCCTCGCCTTTAAATATTTAAGAGGTTCACCAGCAGGCCCTCACCCCTAATTTTTTAACCTAAAAAATTAACCTAACTTTGGTCCTCCTCCTGACATGTTGACTTAACAAGAACCTGTCTTGCGCCGCCCTCCAAACTGAGACATGAAGCTAGGAGTTTTGGATGACTTTGTTTCTTGTGCTCTGCCAGCAGACACTGTTTCACCGCGCCCACTGTGCACCATCAGCAGCATGCCCACTTCCCTGTCCCTTACTGCTCGCATTGTTCATACTAAATGGTATATATGCAAGTTTGTGAAAAGTACAGTTGCACAGATTTTTTTAGTGTATGAGCAGAAAAAGTTCACTGAATGAACAAACGTTATGCAGCAGATGCAGCGCAGGTAATGTTGCATACCTGTGCTGCGTGTGCAGTATAACCTTTTTGTATCCTAAATACCTGACATCCAGTGTATTTTTTTCTGCCGTTATTCATATCATGTATAACGTTTGCGCAATCAGGCACAGATAGTGTAGGGATAGGATTTGGCTAGGCTAGTTGTTCTGTTGAAAAGACCCAAAAGTCCTTTTAGGGACTTTTGTTATATCTGGCTGCAATATTGTTATTCTTGATGGTCAACATTTGCGCAAGTTTGCCTAATCTTAACACCAGCTGCGCAGCGTGTGCAGTACAATGTTTGTTTCTCCTATATACCTGACATTTATTGCGTTTCTTTCTGCCGCTAATCACAGTGACATTACATGTGCAGGACAATGTATGTTTCTCCTATATACCTGACATTTATCATTTTTTTCTGCCCCTATCACGGCGACATTAGTAATGTGGCCTTCAGTAGCCACGGAAAAAATACACCGGATTTCTGTCGGATTTGGGATACACAAATTATAGAGACCAGACGCTGAAAAGGTGGTGTTAAAGGGGTTCTCCGAGTTATATATATAGATGACCTATCCTCAGGATAGGTCATCAATATCACATCGGCGGGGGTCCGACACCCGGCACCCCCGCCGATCATCTGTTTGAAGAGGAGGTGCACACCGTATCAGCGCTGCCTCCTCTTAATTGTTTACATGCTGGTCAACACGGGGGTAGTGGTGAGTAGGTGTAATTACACCTAACTTGCCCATTCATTTCAATTGGAAGAATCACTACCATACAAGTCTATGGAAGCAATTTTTCCCATAGAAATGAATGGGGTGGTTAGGTGTAATTACACCTACTCACCACTACCCCCGTGTCGGCCAGCATGTAAACAATGAAGAGGAGGCATGGCTGATACGGCGTGCGCCTCCTCTTCAAACAGCTGATCGGCGGGGGTCCCGGGTGTCTGACCCCCGCTGATCTGATATTGATGACCTATCTTGAGGATAGGTCATCAATATATATAACTCGGAGAACCCCTTTAAGGTCAGGCAACCTTGTAAAATTTTTAACCCACCACAAAAATAATATATTGCAGCCAGATATAACAATGGACTTTTGTATCTTTTGAACAGAACTACTAGCCCTGCCTAGCCAAATCCTATCCCTACACTACTTGTGCCTCCTTGCACAAATGTTATACAGCAGACGCAGATGAGGAACTGCGGCCTTAATTAACGGTAGAAAAAATAGCAACGGATGTCAGGTATATAGACAACAGAAAGGTTCTAATGCACACGCTGTGCAGGTGGTGTTAACGTCAGGCACACTTGCGTTCTTTTTGCCCCAAAAGAAAAAAAATTGCAGCCAGATATAACAATGGACTTTTGTGCCTTTTTAACAGAGCTACTAGCCCTGCCTAGCCAAATCCTATCCCTACACTATATGTGCCTCCTTGTGCAAATGTTATACAGCAGACAAAAGAGGTACTGCATCCTTAATTAATGGTAGAAAAAATAGCAACGAATGTCAGGTATATAGACTTTTGAAAGGTTCTAATGCACACGCTGTGCACATGGTGTTGGTGTCAGGTACACTTGCGTTCTTTTTACCCCTAAATAATTTAAAACAATGCAGCCAGCTATAACAATGGACTTTTGTGTCTTTTGAACAGAACTACTAGCCCTGCCTAGCCAAATCCTATCCCTACACTATATGTGCCTCCTTGCGCAAATTTTATACAGCAGACGCAAAAGAGGTACTGCGGCCTTAATTAACAGCAGAAAAAAATAGCAAAGGATGTAAGATATATAGTATACAGAGAGTAATACACCATGTACCAGCTGCGCAGGTGGTGTTAATGTCAGGCCACCTTGCGCAATTTTTAACCCCTTAAAAAAAAAAAAATATATATATATATATATATATATATATATATATATATATATATATTGCAGCAAGATATAATAGCCCTTAAAAGAGCTTTTGGGTCTTTTCAAAAGAAATACTATCCCTGCCTAGTGTTCTTCTCTCTCTGCACTCTCTGTCCCTCCTTGCAGCAGCTCTCCCTGACTCGGTCTGAGCTTGTCACATGTGCTTTATAGCACCCGATGACGCGTTCCCGGCCAGCCAATCACTGTAATGTCAGTAGCCAAGATGGCTACGGCATTAGAGTGAATGCCAGTACCTCCCCGCATGCTAATTAGCCATGGCGCTCGAGCATACCATGTTCGCTCAACACTAGTCTTTACATGTGTGTCATCCTTGAAACCTGTCACTTAGAATTGTATCACCTGATGAAGGGGAAGTAAACCCCCGAAAAGCATTGTTTTCTTCAAATAAATCCAGAAGACTTTTCTATACACAACTTAAGTGTATTTAATTGAACAAGCCTTCCACCTGTTTTTTTTTTGCGCTGGGGGATGTTCTCCATTTGATCCTGGTCAAATTTTCTGTGGGAGTCTAGGCACCCCCAGTAAGATTATTCACATCCGTGACAGCATACCAGCCCTTCGGAAATTCATCTTTCCCTGACAAGCCTAAAATAGAATTATGCCTATCTACAGCACAACCCCCTAAGGTGAGCCTCCAGTTGGAGTTATTTCTTTCTACTTAATAACCCTATGGTGTACCTTCTCTTTGTGTTTATACAGTGAACCGCCTAATACTTAATACGTAAAATATATTATTTTAGTTAATTTGGACGTGAGTGTCAGTCAGGTACATGTATATACGCATTTACTATATATTTTATTGCTGTCCATACATCTTCATCTTATTTGTCGTGCTTGCCAAGTCTGTCACATTGATTCCTGAAACTCCTTTAAGATTTTGCATCTCGCAGAAGTTGAGGTGTAGCACACTGTATGATGGATAGGCAAGGTCAAACAATGTAACATCGCTAGTGCAACCACTGTCATATTTCATGTTCTCACAATGAATGTTTTCACAAAGAATGAGTGAAAGTAGATTGTACAACCAGAGAGGGAATAGAAATCAAGGATAAGAGTTGAGCATATTATATCTTGTTTTCATTACATTTATCAATAGGGAAAGTTACATCTTTAGATATATAATTGTAAACAACAATGTAATAAAAAAACATATGGATTTCAGGAAAGAATCAGACATACCATGCATTGTGATTTGCATTACCTCAGATGGTCCTACTGTATGTGTTTATCATTGAACTAAAGCTCCACATTAGCAGTTGTAATAGGGAATTCCATTAGCAGCAATTGATCAATATAATTGTATTATGGTAATTAGCATTCAGTAAATTGAAACATCGGAAGTGGAATTCGATCCAAAGTTTAGGAAAAATTTAATTTGAACAAATCTGAATTTACTTGTGTTTCATGATAACTAATTGGCATTTTCCTAAAATGGCTGCTATTAGACATGAGCGAGCATTAAAATGCTCGGGTGCTCGTTATTCGAGACAAACTTTTCCGGATGCTCGGGTGCTCGTTTCGAGTAACGAACCCCACTGAAGACAATGGGAGACTCGAGCATGTTTTGCAGGGGACCAAGGTTCTGCATAGGGAAGGCTGGGTGAAAACCTGCAAACATCAGAAAATGATGGAAACACCACGGAAATGGACAGGAAACAGCAGAGGTAGCATGCATGGATGCCTCTGAGGCTGCCTAATCCCACCATTACCCCAAATTCTCCTGCAACAGCCTGGTGGTTACCCTCATGGCAATTGTGCTCACCCAGACCAAGAAAGGCAAGGCACATGCCCATCACATGTTAGGGAAGCACCCAACTAGGTGCAACGAAGGTCCATCACCCATGCCCATGCTGGCACTGCTCTTCTATCCCCAGCCACATGATGCAGGCATAAGCCTGACACAGCATGGCGGTGACACCAACAAGTGACCAAGTTAGATAAGGTAGCAGGTGAGCCACCCAAAAATTTAGCCTGACGCAGCATGGCGGTTACACCACCAATGACTTTGTCCGACTGAGAATGCAGTGAAATGGCTTTTGTTGAGCCTCCAATTTTTTTTTTCTTTTCGGAGTACATAAAGTCGACCCTCAGCAAAAAAAATTTTTCCTTAATGTCGGTACTTGTGCCTCCTGAAAAACTTTTTGGACTCTCTGTTTGACGCTCCTGAAACATTGTTTTACAGTGTCTGTAGTTGACACTGCGGAAAAATTGTTTGGAGAGAGGGCCTATAGGTGGCCCTCCGGAAAAATTGTTTAGAGAGAGGGCCTATGGGTGGCCCTCTGGAAAAATTGTTTGGAGAGAGGGCCTGTAGGGGGCCCTCCGGAAAAATTGTCGTTAAAGAGTGCCAGTTGGCCCTCTAAAAAATTGCGTTTTGGGTCAGCGTTAGGCAAAGACGACAAGGAGGAGGAGGAGTAGAGAAGAGTAGAGAAGAGGAATCGGATACATAAGAAATATTATTCTTTAGCTGCTTTCCCCCGGAGGAGATTTGAATTCCGGTGAAATCCAGGCTTTGTTCATTTTAATAAGCATCAGCCTGTCAGCGCTGTCAGTTGACAGGCGTGTATGCTTATCGGTGATGATGCCACCAGCTGCACTGTATACCCGCTCTGACAACACGCTAGCGGCAGGGCAGGCCAGCACCTCCAAGACGTACAGCGCCAGTTCAGGCCACGTGTCCAGCTTTGAAACCCAGTAGTTGTATGGAGCAGAGTGATCGGTCCGGACATTGGTATGGTCAGCTAGGTACTCCCTCACCATCTTTCTGTAAAGCTCACCCCTACTCTGCCGAGACTGGGGACAGGTGACAGTGTCTTGCTGGGGTGACATAAAACTGGCAAAGGCCTTGGAGAGCGTTCCCCTGCCAGTGCTGGACAAGCTGCCTGCTCGTCTACTCTCCCCAGCTACTTGGCCCACAGAAGCACGCCCTCTGCTGCTAGCGGTGTCAGATGGGAAGGATTGTTTCAGCTTGTGCACCAGGGCCTGTTGATATTGATTCACTCTCATACTCTTTTCCTGTACAGGGATGAGAGTGGAAAGGTTCTGCTTGTACCGTGGGTCCAGGAGAGTGAACATCCAGTAATCGGTGTTTGAAAAAATTCTTCTAACGCGAGAGTCATGGGATAGGCAGCCTAACATGAAGTCTGCCATGTGTGCCGGAGTCCCAACACGCAAGAATTCCCTCTCCTCACTGGCCTGACTCTCCATTTCCTCCTCCTCCTCCTCCTCCTCCTCCTACAAGTCCTCCTTTTCAGCCCATACACGCTCAACAGTTAATAAGGACTGAGCACTGGTACCCTCTTCTGTCTAGCCGACATTCTCCTCCTCTTCCTCCTCATCCTCATCCCCCTCCTCTTATACGCGCTGAGAAACACACCGGAGGGTGCTCTGGCTATCAAGCAACGTATCTTCCTCCACCGTCTCTTGTGACAAGCGCAAAGCTTCAGACTTCATGCTGAGCAGTGAATTTTTCAACAGGCAAAGCAGCGGGATGGTGAGGCTGATAATGGCGGCATCGCCGCTGACCATCTGTGTTGACTCCTCAAAGTTGCTCAACACCTGGCAGATATCAGACATCCACGTCCACTCCTCATTGTAGACTTGAGGAAGCTGACTGACCTGACTACCAGTTCTGGTGGAAGTTGACATCTGGCAGTCTACAATCGCTCTGCGCTGCTGGTAAACTCTGCATAACATGTTTAATGTCGAATTCCATCTTGTGGGCACGTCGCACAACAGTCGGTGAGCGGGCAGTTGTAGGCGGCGCTGCGCTGCCCTGAGAGTGGCAGCATCTGTGGTCGACTTGCGGAAATGCGCACAGATGCGGCGCACCTTGGTGAGCAAATCAGACAGATTGGGGTATGTCTTAAGGAACCGCTGAACTATAAGATTGAACACGTGGGCCAGGCATGGCTCATGTGTGAGTCTGCCGAGTTGCAGAGCCGCCACCAGGTTATGCCCGTTGTCACACACAACCATGCCTGGCTTGAAGTTCAGCGGTGCCAGCCACAGATCGGTCTGCGCCGTGATGCCCTGTAATAGTTCTTGGGCGGTGTGCCTTTTGTCACCTAAGCTCAGCAGTTTGAGTACCGCCTGCTGGCGCTTACCCATGGCACTGCTGCTGCGCCTAGAGCTACCGACTGAAGGCGCCATGCCCACGGATGGTAATTCGGAGGAGGAGGGGTCGGAGGAGGAGGCATAGTAAGTCTGAGAGACCGTGACCGAGGTAGGCCCCGCAATCCTCGGTGTGGGCAGTACATGAGCGGCCCCAGGGTCAGACTCGGTCCCAGCCTTCACCAAGTTAACCCAATGTGCCGTCAGTGATATATAGTGTCCCTGCCCGGCAGCACTTGTCCACGTGTCCGTGGTT
>ONZH01022986.1:0-17149 GCA_900303285.1 Rhinella marina
AGCGTCAGGACGTAGTGCGCGCACTCTGACCTGACGCTGCACGCTGTCAGGTGACAGTGCAGCTACGGGAGACTAAGGAGCGCCGGACACCGGAGAGGAGCCGCAGCGCAGGACAAGTAAGTGATTTTTTTATTTTATTCAGATGGTGGCCACAGTGGGCTGATGGGGGCCACAATGGGCTGATGGGGGCCATAGTGGGCTGATGGGGGCCACAGTGGGCTGATGGGGGCCACAGTGGGCTGATGGAACAGTGGGCCGATTTGAGGTCTGAAGGGGGCACTGGGGCTGATCTGAGGTCTGAAGGGGGCACAGTGGGCCGATCTGAGGTCTGAAGGGGGCACAGTGGGCTGGTCTGAGGTCTGAAGGGGGCACAGTGGGCCGATCTGAGGTCTGAAGGGGCACTGTGGGCCGATCTGAGGTCTGAAGGGGGCACTGTGGGCCGATCTGCGGTCTGAAGGGGGCACTGGGGCTGATCTGAGGTCTGAAGGGGGCACAGTGGGCTGATCTGAGGTCTGATGGGGACACAGTGGGCTGATCTGAGGTCCGAGGATTAGTGTATCTTTTAATAATATATATAACAAACTGTGACACCATGATAACCGTAATACCGCGGTATTTACTGAGACGGTTATCATACCGTGAAAATTTCATACCGTTGCAACCCTACTGCATCAAATTGGTCTTTATGGCTATAGTCCTAGGAGAAAGCCTCTTCTAAAGATGATGCACAAGAAAGCCCGCAAACAGTTTGTTGAAGACAAGCAGACTAAGGACATGGATTACTGGAATCATGTCCTGTGGTCTGATGAGACCAAAATAAACTGATTTAGATGGTGTCAAATGTGTGTGGCGGCAACCAGATGAGGAGTACAAAGACAAGTGTGACTTGCCTACAGTCAAGCATGGTGGTGGGAGTGTCATGGTTTGGGGCTGCATGAGTGTTGCCGGCTGTGGGGAGACACAGTTCATTGAGGAACCATAAATGCCAGCATGTACTGTGACATACTGAAGCAGAGCATGATCCCCCTCCCTTTGGAAACTGGGCCGCAGGGCAGTATTCTAACATGATAACAACCCCAAACACACCTCCAAGACGACCACTGCCTTGCTAAAGAAGCTGAGGTCAAAGGTGCTGGACTGGCTAAGCATGTTTCCAGACATAAACCCTATTGAGCATCTGTGGGGCATCCTCAAACGGAATGTCTCTAAGATCCACCAGTTCCATGATGTCGTCACAGAGGAGTGGAAGAGGATTCCCGTAGCAACCTGTGAAGCTCTAGTGAACTCCATGCCCAAGAGAGTTAAGGCAGTGCTGGAAAATGATGGTGGCCACACAGAATATTGACCACTTTGGGCACAATTTGGCCATTTTTCACTTAGGGGTTGTACTCACTTTTTGTTGCCAGCGGTTTAGACATTAATGGCTGCGTGTTGAGTTATTTTGAGGGCACACCAAATTTACACTGTTATACAAGCGTGTACACTGACTACTAGGGATGAGCAAATCGACTTTGGATGAAACATCCGAAGTTGATTCGCATAAAACTTTGTTTCTAATACTGTACAGAGCTGGAGCTCCATAAAGTATTAGAATGTATTGGCCCCCGAACTTGGGTTCGATTCCAAGTGGGTACCTGGGAACCGAACCCCGAGTTTGAGAAATGTTTTTTTTACAGTAAAAGTGAATTTATGAAGTTATTATGTGAAGTCTCGCGAGTAATAACTTCAACTCATTGGAGCCAATACATTCTAATACTGTACGGAGCCCCTGCTCCATACAGTATTAGAACAAAGTTTATGCGAATTAAGTTCGGATGTTTCATCCGAAGCCGATTAGCTTATCCCTACTGACTACTTTACATTTTATCAAAGTGTCATATATTCAGTGTTTTACCATAAAAATATATAATAAACTATTTACAACAATGGAAGGGTTATACTCACTTATGTGGGCAGGGCCGGCGTTGGGGGGGGGGGGGCAAACAGGGCAATTGCCCAGAAGGGGCCCCTGCTGTTAATAGTTACGTAGGTTTATGGTGGGAGGCTTTTTTCTTCCTCCACATGGCTCCCTGACTGCCTCTCTCTCCTTGTAAACACCTGCAGCTGCTGTCCCCCGCACAGTATCCCCTCCCCAGACCTCCTTGACAGCAGAGCATTAGAATCCTTCCACAGACCGACATTGGGATGTTCTGTATGGCTCCGCCCCCTATCCTTGCCTGCACTTGCTCCTGGTTGGAGGCCTAAATATCAGACTGGGATGCCTGGACCCTATGCTGCATCTGGCCCCCAGGCTCTGACCTCAGCTGCTGATGCAGGGGGCTCCCAGGACCCTCTTATCAAAGCCCCTGGTAAGTCCATCCAGTAAGTGTCTGTGGAGGAGGGTGGGGTGCAGGGGCTGCTGGGGGGACACACTCTCATGTAGCAGCCCTGCACTGCCCCCAAGTACTGATGGCCACTGACCTGTGAGTTCCCACTGTCACAGTTCCCAGCTTCCTGGTTCCCCTGTGCTCCCTCTGTGAGCTCCCTTTGCCATCTGTGTCTGCTGTGTGTTGCCCTCTGTGTGCGCCCCTCTGCCCTCTGTGTGCGACCCCACTGCCCTCTGTGTGCGCCCCTGTGCCCTTTGTGCATGTTCTGTGTGCGCTCCCTGTGCCCTCCCTGTGCCCCTCCGTGTGCGCTCCGTGTCCCCTGTGTGTGCTCCCTGTGCCCTCTGTGTGCGCTCCCCTGTGTCCCCTGTGTGTGCTCCCTGTGTCCCCTGTGTGTGCTCCCTGTGCCCACTGTGTGTGTGCTCCCTGTGTGCGCCCCCTGTCCCTCTGTCTGCGCCCCCTCTGCCCTCTGTGTGCGCCCCCTGTGCCTGTGCTCCCTGCGCGCGCTCCCTGTGTCCCCTGTGTGAGCTCCCTGTGTGCGCTCTCTGTGCCCTTTCTGTGTGCGCTCCTTGTGCCCTCTCTGTGTGCACTCCCTGTGCCCTCCGTGTGCGCTCCTTGTGCCCTTTTGTGCGCTCCCTGTGCGCGCTCCTGTGCCCTCTGTGCGCGCACACTTTGCCCTCTGTGTGTTCACTCTGTGTGCGCTCCCTGTGCCCTCTCTGTGTGCGCTCCCTGTGCCCTCCATGTGCGCTCCCTGTGCCCTCTGGCGGTGTTGGTGTATAGATTAAGAATCTGAGGCCCAAATGTCTGCGCCCCCTCTGCCCTCTGTGTGCGCCCCCTGTGCCTGTGCTCGCTACCTGTGCCCTCTGTGTGCGTTCCCTGTGTCCCCTATGTGAGCTCCCTGTGTGCACTCCCAGTGCCCCTCTCTGTGTGCGCTCCCTGCTGCCCTCTGTGCGCGCTCCTTGTGCCTTTTTGTGCGCTCCCTGTGCGCGCACCCTGTGCCCTCTGTGTGCCCTCCCTGTGCCCTCTCTGTGTGCGCTCCCTGTGCCCTCCATGTGCGCTCCCTCTGCCCTCTGGCGGTGTTGGTGTATAGATTAAGAATCTGAGGCCCAAATTAGCAGTGTCTTTTTTTCAGTACTTGAGGGGAGCAGACCAGGGCTGCTAATAAAGGCATCTGTAATGCTATGTCACACATTGTGGCCGTATCACAGCGACTTCCCCGTACCAGTGTCATCCACAGATCCCCCATAACAGTGTCATCCACAGATCCCCCATAACAGTGTCATCCACAGATCCCCCATAACAATGTCATCCACAATTCCCCCATAACAGTGTCATCGACAATTCCCCCATAACTGTGTCATCCACAGATCCCCCATAACTGTGTCCTCCACAGATCCCCCATAACATCCGCAGCATTATCTCCATTCACTGCTATGGAATTGCCAGTGATCAGCATAATGGAGGATGATCATACATGCACACTGTGCTCCCCCTTCACTTCAGGGGACGGATGGGACAGCCCCTTTTTTCTGCTTGTGGTTTTATAAACTGCACCATGGAAAAAATAGAAGCACCCTGACCATTATTCATGCAGGTTCTATGTCCAGAATTCCCTTTAAAAATGGTCATTAATGAAAACCCACGCCACAACTGTATCAAAAAGTGTGTTATAAAATGCATCAGAAAAAAAACACCACATCCAAAAAACCTGGATTTTTTAAGCACAGAAAATACTCTGTGTGAATATACCCAAAGAGGCTGCAGGATCAGCATCTTAGGCCGGGGTCGCATAGCATTGTATTGACTTATGATACTATGTAGCCCTTGGAGGTCTGCAATGCATCCAGTGCTATTCTATACATTCCAGAACTGTAAGGCCCCTTTCACACGGGCGACGTTTCCGCGCGGGTGCAATGCGTGATGCGAAATGAATCCTGACCCATTCATTTCAATGGGGCTTTTCACATGGGCGATTTTTTTCACGCCTGAGTTCGCCGTAGCGTGCAAATCACAGCATGTTCTATATTCTGCGTTTTGCACGCAGACCTGGCCCCATTGAAGTGAATGGGGCTGTGTGAAAATCGCATTGCATCCGCACACAAGTGCGGGTGCAATGCATTTTTCACGCATGGTTGCTTAGAGATGTTGTTTGTAAACATTCAGTTATCACGCGCCTGCAAAATGCATCCATACGCATCGCACCCGCGCGGAAAGAACTGAACGTACGCAATCGCAGTCAAAACTGGACTGAATCCGCGACGCCCGTGTGAAAGAGGCCTAAGGGTTACATAGCATCATAAATCAATATGATGCTATGCGACCCGGCCATTGTTGGAAGTTCAGGCTGAGTGTCTCGCTGCAAGTCCTACAAGTCGCTACAAGAGCGTGACTGTCACGTACCGTTTGGTTATCGTGACACGTGTTTCATGTTGCTCATGTTTGTGCCCTGGTATACCGGATGTGGTTGTAAGCTGGTTGCCAGGGGCAACGAGTAAATTGGTGGTGTCACGGTCTCGGTTGTTCTCCGTGACACGGCTTCCATGTTGCTCATGTTTGTGTCCTGGCATTCTGGCTACGGTGGTATTCCGAGGTTGCTAGTTGCCAGGGGCAACGTGTAGTTTTGGTTGCTGGTATGTTCCCTTCTTATTGTATACTTCCCTCCTTCCCTGTCTGGTTCTCATGGGGTTTACATATTGACCTGGGTGTGGTCACTAGGTGCTTTTATTCTGTTGTTGCTAGCCTGGGCCTGGTGGGTTAGTTGTGCTCCAGCTATGCACCTTTCTTGGGATTCCATCTGCCCAGTCCTTGTGGCCACCTATTTCACCAAGGTCTTCCCTAGGTCTTCTCATCCCCTTCCCTTATCCTGGTTATGTGTTGTGTGGTTTTTGGTCCGGGTGGGTGTTTGGTCTGTGACTGCCATGTGTCTTGTGACATGGAGTCCAGACATTCCCTGTATGTATGTGCCTTCGGTGTGAGGGCTCCAGGGTTCCCCGGAGGGGGAACAGTGAAACTGTGAGTTGTTGCTGGTGAGCTGGTTCCTGGGTGTGTTGTGTGTACTGGGTCCTGTTAGGTGTTCGGGTTCCAGTACATGTGCCTGGGTTCCAGTCTTTGGTGTGTGGGCTGCTGGTGCTTCTTCCAGCAGTATCAGCAGGTAAGTTGCCAGGTGCACCGGGACCATCCTGGAGGTGCAGCCAGTGAGTTCTGGATAAGTGCATCCCTACCATCTGGGGCTCTGTGAACGGGGCTCACTGGGTTTCTGCCCTCTGGATTTGTTTCCTGGTATTTCCGGTGCACTTGGTTCAGTGGTATTCCTTGCCACTGGCTTCTTACCTACTGATCCGGTCTTCATCTCACTGTAGTGTTTCGGTGTGTGCTCGGTGTGGTGTTTCCCCACCCACACCGTGCCGTGACAGTGACACTTGCTCGTCTGAAAGGGGCCTTATAGTGGAAAGGCTAAAGAGAGATGTGGCAGTCTACAATCAGCTGCTGTGGTTGCAACCGCTGTCTGTGCTGTCAGACTGCTGGTCCAATATTTCAGGATTTGGGGCCCCACTTTCAATTTTGCCCAGGGCCACACTTTGTCTAAAACCGGCCCTGTATGTGGGATACTGAATGCTGTGACCCCGTTAAAGGGTTTATCTAGGAATGAATAATAATAACCTATCCTCAGGCTACATCATCATTATCACATCAGCAGGGATCGGGTCCCAGCACCCACGCCAATTAGCTGCCACCACTCTTACTGGAGCACTTGTGAGCACAGCAGGCTCCCAGCATCTCTCCAAGCACAGCGTCGTAGATAGTACAGTGCCTGTGCTTGTTATTGCAGCCCAGCCCCATTCACCTCTATGAGACTTAGCTGCAACCAATGTACAGTGAAGTCACAAGACCTAGGAAGGTGCTAAAGTGCTCACAGAGCGCTAGTCTCTTCTAACAGTTGATCGGTGTTGGACCCCTGTTGATCTGATATTGATGACCTATCCTATTATTTAACAGATAAGTCCTTGAAGTTCAATGGATTAACTGCTACATAGCAATCTTTGGTCAGGCAACTGGTGCCCCTGCCAAGATTGCCGCACAGGTCCATCCTAAAATCAAACACCCCATCTTGCAGCATTTTTCATGGTGTTTTGCTTGTTTAACTGCTTTTCAAAAGATTTTGAACAAGAGGATACTGAAGTCTATAGCAAATGATTAATTCTGGGTTCACGTATACATATATATTGAATGGGTCCCTCTGATGGATGCCATACAATGGCATCTGTAAATATAGAGTTTTATTGTAGAAAAAAATTAAAGTATAGGTATTTTTTACTGGACTCTGCAGGATGGAAAAGCATAGTGAAGTACGCTTTTGTAACTTTTTTTAATGTATACTGTACGTTAAACTTAGGGCAACATGATGGACACTAAAAAATAACATTTGATGTTACAGTAACATGAACATTTATTATATTTCTGTTGTAGGTGTGATGAAGAAAGAATTAAAGCTAGGAGAGAAAGGTAAGTAGTGACATTTCCATGAGTAGATAAGCCTTAATGGGCAAACTGACCATTTTTGATACTCTGTACCCCTTACAGCAAAATGATGGAACTGTATGTCATTTGTGTTAGGCTGCTTTCACACTTGCCTGTTTGCCTGATCTGGAAGGGATCAGCAAAAACGCTTCCGTTACTGATAATACAACCGGCTGCATCCGTTATGGACGGATCCAGTTGTATTATCTTTAACATATCAATGACAGATCCGTCATGAACTCCATTGAAAGTCAATGGGGGACGGATCCGTTTTTTATTATGTCTGAGAAAACGTATCCGTCCCCATTGACTTGCATTGTAAGGCCTCTTTCACACTAGCGTTAGCACGGATCCGGCACCTAAAGGGTGCCAACGGATCCGTGCTAACGCTGATACATGTGTGGAGCCGGAGCAGCGCTCCGGCCCCACACATGTTAACACACACATACAGACATACATACATACACACATACATACTCACATACTCCAGGGACGCCGGCAGAACGTCTTCACGCGCCTCCTGCGCGCAGTGATGACGATTCCCCACAGCGCCCTCTGCTGGGCGCAGTGGGGAAACATCATAGCTGCGCGCAGGAGGCGCGTGAAGACATGCTGCCGGCGTCCCTGGAGTATGTGAGTATGTATGTGTCTGTATGTAGGTCTGTATGTATGTATCTATGTATGTAGCCGGATCCGGAATGACCCCCCATTGCAAATCAATGGAGGACAGATCTGGATTACTGGTGTGTCCACACCAAACGGATCCGTCCCCATTGACTTGCATTGGGGGTCATTCCGGATCCGTCTTGGTGCGGATGCCTGGACCGGAGAGCAAACCGGTTGTTCTCCGGTCTGAAGATGGAACGGAATGCTTTCAGGAGCATTCCGTTGTCTTCAGTTCAGTTTTGTCCCCATTGACAATGAATGGGGACAAAACTGAAGCGTTTTTTCCGGTATTGAGCCCCTATAACGGAACTCAATACCGGAATTTAAAAACGCTAGTGTGAAAGTAGCCTGAGTCATCCCGGATGCGTTTTGCTTTGCATCCCATGACGGAAAGAAAGCCGCAGCTTGCTGCGGTTTGCTCTCAGGTATAGGAACGCAACCAAACGGAATGGAATGCTTTTTGGAACACTCTGTTCAGTTCAGTTCCGTTTTGTCCCCATTGACAATGAATGGGGACAAAACGGAAGTGTTTTTCTCCGGTATTGAGATCCTCTGCCGGATCTCATTACCAGAAAATGTAAGTGTGAAAGCAGCCTAAGGGACGTATGACGTATGATCATGAGCTGAGGGGGTGGCGCCTGTGTAATACATCTATCACCCATCTGCAATGATAAGGATCAGAGGGATTCTGATCCTGGTCATTTAATCCCTCAGATGCTGTGGTCAATAGCGGCTGTGGCATTTGAGAGCTTAGACAGAGGGAGAGTTCTCCCTCTCTCTTTCAATCAACCTCCCCTACCCCCATCCACCCATGCTGAAATTGTGAAGTACCGAAAGGAAACTGCCTGACAGGGGGCGTAATAGGAAGCCTGTAAAAATCTTATAGACTGCAATGCGATTAAAGGATCACATATTGAAGGGAACTAAAAACTTAAAGTTTTTTTTTTTTATATTTAAAAGAATTACAAAATATAAAAAATTCAAATCACACCACTTCCCAATTTTACATATGCAAATAAATTATTAAAAAATATACATAACTGGCATTGCATACTACTAAAATATAAAAATATTTATCATGCACGGTAAACACTAATGGAAAAAAAAAATGGCCGATTTATCTAGCTCTACAAAAAACACATCTCTGTAGACAGAAATATAAAATAGTTACAGGTGTCAGTACATGCCAACCTGACAGGAACAGGAAGTAGGATCACATCCATCCTCTCTGTTCCTGTCAGGCTGCTCAGCTATGACAGAGGATCGCATCATTAGTATCTATTGTACAGGAGAGTTCTTGTTCTATAATGGGTAGTGCTGGAACGAGCATACATGAATTGTGCTTTAAAGGGAACCTGTCATCAACTTTATGCAGCCCATACTAACGGCAGCATAAAGTAGAGACAGATGAGTTGATTTCAGTTGTCTGTCATTTATAAGTTAAAAGTAAGCACGTCTGTCACTACTTTATGATGCCCTCAGTGAGGTCAGCATAAAGTTGATGACAGGTTCCCTTTAAGGCTGAGCAGCCTGACAGCCAGGGGCGGATTGGCAATGCACCTAACCGGGGAAACTCCCGGTGGGCCGATTGCCTTTTACTAGGCATGGGGCCGGCAGAGCCATTTCTTCAGCAGCCGGCTCTAATACACATCGCGGCCAGCCAGCCCTCCTGCTCTCAGTCATTATCATACACTGTGCATGATAATGACAGCAGCGGTTAGCATTGTGTGTTACTGCCTGTAATACACACTACAGACGCTAACCTGCTGTGCACAGTGTGCTGTCATTATCATACAATGTTTATGGTAATGACCGCACTGGCCTGCGATGTGTGAGAACTCCATCACATCCAGCCAAACAGAATCCTCTCGGGCCTCCACAAGGTGACACCTCCCTTTCCTGCCCACACGTATCCTGACAGAGCTGCAGCCTTACCAATCAGACTGAAAACCAGCTCGGAGCCTTAAAGGGAACCTGTCATCTCAGAAACACCCCCTGAACTAGAGTAAGCAGTGTATAGTGTAAGTGATGCTGAATCCGAATATGTAAGTTTTATCTTCATACTCGCTTCCATTACGACGCTGTGCTCCCACAAACCTGAAGTAAAATGCACTCACTGGACTCTTCTTTGAGTCCTCTCCATTATGTGAGTGAGCACTGGAGTCCAGTGAGTGCATTTTACTGCTGGTTTGTGGGAGCACAGCGTCAGAATGGAAGTGAGTATGAAGATAACAATTACATATTCGGATTCAGCATCACTTACACTATACAACGCTTACTCTAGTTCACGAGGTGTTTCTGAGGTGACAGGTTCCCTTTAAGCTGTCACATGATGCCTGCCAGCCAATGACAGCACTCCCCTCCCGACTGGATTTCCTGCTCTCCAAACATGGAGACATTGGCCCTCCTGCTGTCATAAGGGATATGCTGACACTACCTCCTCCTACTTCCTCAGTAAGTTCCTCAGCCTGGTCCCTCTGTGTGCCATGTCCTCACCAAGTGTATTGCAGGACTACCCCTAGTAATAGATATGTACTGCAGTATATATATCGATTACTAGGGGTAGTCCTGGAGTGTATGTCTATGTGTGTGTATACATATGTATAAATATGTACTGCAGTTATATATATCCATATGTACAGATATGTACTGCAGTGTGTGTATATAAATAGATATACACATATGTATAGATATGTACTGCAGTTATATACACATATGTATGGACATGTACTGCAGTGTGTATATACATATGTATGGACATGTACTGCAGTGTGTATATATATATGTATGGACATGTACTGCAGTGTGTATATATATATATGTATGGACATGTACTGCAGTGTGTATATATATATATGTATGGACATGTACTGCAGTGTGTATATATATATATATATGTATGGACATGTACTGCAGTGTGTATATATTATAAGTATGGAATTCAGTTATATATTGTATGACATGATACTGCAGCTGTTGATAATATATAATATATGTATGGACATGTACTGCTAGTGTGTATATATAATATGTATGCGACATGTACTGCAGTGTAGTATCATATCATATATGTATGGACATGTACTGCAGTGGTTGTATATATATATATGGTATGGACATGTACTGCCAGTGTGTATATATATATGTATGGACATGTACTGCAGTGGTGTATACTATATATATATGTATGGACATGTACTGCATGTGTGTTATATATATCATATGTATGCGACGATGTACTGCAGTGTGTATATATATATATGTATGGACATGTACTGCAGTGGTAATATATATATCTGTATGGACATTGTACTGCCACGTAGTGTATATCATATATATGTATGGACATGCTACTGCAGTGTGTATATATATATAATTATGTCATGGTGACATGTACTGCAGTTGTTATATATATTATATGTATGGACATGTACTGCAGTGTGTATATATATATATGTATGGACATGTACTGCAGTGTGTATATATATAATGTATGGACATGTACTGCAGTGGTGTATATATATATATATATGTATGGACATGTACTGCAGTGTGTATATATATATTGTATGGACATGTACTGCAGTGTGTATATACATATGTTGGACATGTACTGCAGTGTTGTATATATATATATGTATGGACATGTTACTGCAGTGTGTATATATATATATATATGTATGGACATGTACTTGCAGTGTGTATATATATATATGTATGGACATGTACTGCAGTGTGTATATATATATATATGTATGGACATGTACTGCAGTGTGTATATATATATATGTATGGACAATGTACTGCAGTGTGTATATATATATATGTATGGACATGTACTTGCAGTGTGTATATATATATATGTATGGACATTGTACTGCAGTGTGTATATATATATGTATGGACATGTACTGCAGTGTGTATATATATATATATGTATGGACATGTACTGCAGTGTGTATATACTGCAGTGCAGTGTGTATATATATATGTATGGACATGTACTGCAGTGTGTATATATATATATATGTATGGACATGTACTGCAGTGTGTATATATATATATGTATGGACATGTACTGCAGTGTGTATATACATATGTATGGACATGTACTGCAGTGTGTATATATATATATGTATGGACATGTACTGCAGTGTGTATATATATATATATGTATGGACATGTACTGCAGTGTAATATATGTATATTACTGTGTATATATACATATGTATGGACATGTACTGCAGTGTATATATATATATGTATGGAAATGTACTGCAGTGTGTATATATATGTATGGACATGTACTGCAGTGTATATATATTATGTATGGACATGTACTGCAGTGTGTATATATATATATGTATGGACATGTACTGCAGTGTGTATATACATATGTATGGACATGTACTGCAGTGTGTATATATATATATGTATGGACATGTACTGCAGTGTGTATATATATATATATATGTATGGGACATGTACTGCAGTGTGTATATATATATATGTATGGACATGTACTGCAGTGTGTATATTATATATGTATGGACATGTACTGCAGTGTGTATATATATATATATGTATGGACATGTACTGCAGTGTGTATATATATATATGTATGGACATGTACTGCAGTGTGTATATATATATATGTATGGACATGTACTGCAGTGTGTATATATATATGTATGGACATGTACTGCAGTGTGTATATATATATATATGTATGGACATGTACTGCAGTGTGTATATACATATATATATACACACTATAGATATGTACTGCAGTGTGTGCAAAATATGTTAAACATAAAAATACAAAGTCAAGTAACATCTAAGGGCTCATGCACACAAATTAATATTTGTTCCATGTCCAGTTTTTTTGCACCCTGTATGCGGAACCATTCACTTCAATGGGGCCGGAAAAAAAACGGAAATGACTCCATGTGCATTCCATGTCCATATGTCCACAGGGCCGTTCCTAAAAAAAATAGAACCTGTCCTATCTTTGTCTGCAATACGGACATGGATAGGACTGTTCAATCAGGGGCAGGATGATCTGTTTGGGCAAAATGCGGAACGCACATGGCCGGTATCCATGTTTTGCGGATCCGTTTGTGAGCCCTAAGGCTGAGTTGACATCACAATTTTTTTCCATTCTTCTGATTCAGTACTTTTTTTTTTCAGAAAATAAAGGATCTCAGGTGGAAATGGCTCAAACTGGTGCCAAATGTGTAACTGATGTTTAGGATCCGTTTTATTTTTTTAGGGTCCATTTATTTTTTTTCTTTATTTGCCTGTTCTTTTGACGGATCAGAAGAACGAAAAATAAACAGTGATCTCATCTCAGCCTAATATGGGATCTGTGTAAGAATTTAGTATGAAAGTCTGCTACTCAATAATATACAAGGCTGTATTTGTAGCTGGGCTAACAGTTTGCTGACCTGGCCTACATGATTGGGCTACGCCCTCCGCCAGTTTGGCTCCTCCAACAACATGGGGCCACTTTTACCTTTTTTTCCAGGGCCACTTTGAGTTCCCAATCCGCCCCTGCTGACAGCACATCTAACTAGTGTTAAGTGACTGCAGTACTGAAGCACAGTATAGAGAGTTCCTGTCCCCTAAACAGTTGTAGAAGTAGAGGTAACCTGTCACATTGTCACATTCTAGGACAAGTTGCTGAAGGCCATCAAGAATTCTTTTAACCACCTAGTGACCAGCCTGTTTTGGGCCTTACTGTCCAAGCAATCTTTTTCATGTTCCCATTGTTGCATTCCAAGAACTATAACTTTTTTTATTTTTCTGTCGATGTAGTTGTATGAGGGATTGTTTTTTGCAGGACACATAGTTTTTAATGGCACCATTTTGGGGTACACTTAACTTACTGATTAATTTTTATTAACTTTTTTTTAGGGAGTGTGAAAAAAACGGCAATATGGCCACTGAGTTGTTACGTTCTAAATTTTGCGGCGTTCACAATAACCTTATTCTCTGGGTCAGAACGGTTACAGCTACTGCGACATTTTTGTGACAATTCGTGATCCTCACCACTTTTTACAGTGGTCTAAGTTTAAGGCTTCATTCACACTACCGTATGTTCATTTCCGTATCTTATCCGCATTTTTGCGGATAAGATGCGGAACTATACGGACCCATTCATTTTTCCATAGGAGAAAAAAAAATGCGGAATGCACACCGTGTGCATTCCGCATCCGTATATTACGGAAGTTCTCCCGCAAAAAAAAGGAAACATGTCCTATACTTGGCCGCAAAACACGTCCGTAGTCCCATTAAAGTCAACGGGTCCGCAAAATTACGGAACACTATGGAAGACTTTCCGTATGTCTTCCGTTCCGTTTTTATACGGACACGGAATACATACGGTAGTGTGAATGAAGCCTAAGAGTTAAAAGGAGTACAGGGACTTCCATAGATGCTCCTAATTTATGACAAGGCATAAATTAGTTAGATAAATTTAATGGCAGTGCATGAGTGGAAACTAAGACCTGCGTAAAAAGCAGTCTTAGCAAATGTGCCCCTGTGTTTAGCCCCAACCTAAGGGAATTGTCACATGGTCAGTATTTGGTCAATATTTTTATCAGATCAAAATACAGAAGATGCACAAATCTTTCCATTATCCCATTTCTTTAAGTTCCACTCCTGGATTTACCTAACTAAATATTGATGCAAAATACTGACTGTGTGAAAGTCCCTTATATACAGACACCAATTACAATCAAACAAGGCACAGATACATACCCTTTATGACTCATTCACACGTCAGTGTTCAGTCAGTGATTTTGATTCAGTGATCAAAACCAGGTGCGGCTCTAAACACAGAACAGGAGCAGATATTTCCCTTCTACCTTATGTCTGTGGAGACTCCAATCCTGGTTTTGGCTCACAATCACTGATGGAAATCACTGACCAAAACACGGATGTCTGAATGAGGCTTTACTGTCAACTTAAAGGGGTTGGCCACCCTAAGTATCAAAAATCCAAAGTACCCCAGACAATAGCCAACACTATGAAGTATTTCATCAGGTGACATGTACTGGCTGTATGTCATTTATCTAACCTGTTCACCATGACACACTTCCCTGGTGGAGCAGCTGCAAAGTGAAAGTAAAAATCCCAGCATGCACTGCAGCAAGTGTGTTCAGGGGAGCAGTCACATGACCTCCCCACCCACCTTTGTTCCCATAGAGACAAGAGTCCCTTAGATAATTTCAATAACTAAGTTTTCAGTGAATAACTGCTGTACAGACCTAGCAATAGAAAGATAGAAAGAACACCCCAGTCCCACCAGTAAGGGGGGGGTTACCTTGTTCACAAATTTGCTGTGGGGCCTAGTCATCAGGGGGTCACACATCACTATATACAGTGAACAGGGGGTCACACATCACTATATATAACGTACAGGGGTCACATCACTATATATAATGTACAGGAGGTCACACATCTATATATAATGTACAGGGGGTCACACATCACTATATATAACGTACAGGGGTCACATCACTATATATAATGTACAGGAGGTCACACATCTATATATAATGTACAGGGGGTCACACATCACTATATATAACGTACAGGGGTCACATCACTATATATAATGTACAGGAGGTCACACCTCTATATATAATGTACAGGGGGTCACACGTCACTGTATATAATGTACAGGGGGTCACACATCCCTATATATAATTTATAGGGGGTCAGGCATCCCTATATATAACATACAGGGGGTCACACTTCACTATATATAATGTACAGGGGGTCACATCTGTATATACAGTATAAAGCAGGTCACTTTACAGAGGTTCACTGATCTCTATATGGAATGGTGGGCGTCACACATCAGTATATACAGTATACTATATACCAGGGGCGTCGTTAGGCTAAAACATTCGGGGCCTGGGCCCCGGATGTTATGTCCCAGGCCCCTAATGTACTGCCTGGCAGTGGGGGGGCCATGGGGGCCGTTGCCCCGGGAGCAAACTTGCAGGGGGCGCCAGGCAGCAAGCATGTGCATGAGGGCCAAGGGAGCCTATGGCTCCCGTCCCCTCTGTTCTTCCTCATGGGCTTCAGGGTAGTGGCCTGAAGCCTATGAGGCAGTAGGACGATGGTAGTGGCTAGAATGTAGTTGCTCCTGGTAGGTGTGATGTCAGGACAGGGGGCGGAGTCTCGTCATCCAGGGGGCGGAGCCTCGAGATTTTCTGCAGGTTGTGCAAAAAGGATGTTGGAGAGAGGAGCTGAAGCTGCAGGTCAGTATATGGAGAAGAATTATGTTATTTTTACTTGGGGGCGTTTTGCTGACGGGAGGAGGAATAATGCTTTTACTGGAGACTGCATGTTAGAGGGGTCGGGGGGGGGGGTGATATTTACATGGGACTGTATGCTGGAGGGGGCTAAAGGGAGGTGAGGTGATATTTTACATGGGACTGTTTGCAAGAAGGGCTGAAGGCAGGGGGAGTGCTGCATTTTACATGGGACTGTGTGGTGGAGGGGCTGAAGGCAAGAGAGTGATGTATCTTAGGCTACTTTCACACCAGCATTGAACGGATCCGTTTGTCAGATCTGTACAGGCGCTTACAAACGGATCCGTTCCAATAATGCATTCGTCTGCATCCGTTCAGAACTGATCCATTCCGCCTATCTTTTACATAGGCAAAACAGATCCGTTCATTCAAAGTTACATAGGGAACGGATCAGTTTACTATTGTGCATGAGTAAACGGATCCGCTCCCATTGACTTGCATTGGAGTCAAGACGGATCCGTCTCCATTCGGCTCAGTCAAGCGGACACCAAAACGCTGCCTGCAGAGCGGAATGGAGACAGAACGGAGGCAAACTGATGCATTCTGAACGGATCCTTATCCATTCAGAATGCATTAGGGGAAAACTGATCAGTTCAGGACCGTTTGTGAGACCCTGGGACGGATCTCACAAACTGATCCTGCTGACGCAGGTGTGAAAGTAGCCTTTATGCTGGAGGAGCTGAAGGCCGGGGAGTGATGTATCTTACATGGGACTGTATGTTGGAGGGGCTGAAGGGGGGCATAATTATTGCTATAATACAGAGGGGATTATATATTATAATTATACAGAGGGCAATATACTTATGGGCACTAAGGGGGCGGGGACGTCTGTTATCTGAGGATGAAGTGAGGAATCTAAACATTTTTCTGTGAAACATGCACAGACGAGACGCGGCTGAACGAAGGTATCCAGGCGGTCCCATCTCCGAATGAAGACGCTAAGGATAGAGTAGATCACAGGAGACGTCACTGGATGGATGAGGTATGTGCTCTGTATTCTGTTTTGGGGGGGGGGGGGGGGGGAGAGAGGTGGATATAGAATTTGGCCCACACTGTGTGTTCTGAATTCCGGGGCTTCACACCAATCTACTACATTATCTGTACTTAAAGAGTGATTGATCACTGCGTTATCTGTGGTGTTACATAAGACTGCAGGTGACATCTACTACATTATCTGTACTCAGAGAGTTATCACTGTGTTATCTGTGGTGTTACATAGGACTGCAGGTGACATCTACTACATTATCTGTACTCAAAGAGTGATCACTGTGTTAT
>ONZH01022987.1:0-120573 GCA_900303285.1 Rhinella marina
AAAAAAACAGCTGAAAATTTCTAATAAAAAAAACAACTGGAAAAATTAGGGAGCAGTACTGGGTATATTATATACAGGAGGAGCAGTACTGGGTATATTATATACAGGAGGAGCAGTACTGGGTATATTATATACAGGAGGAGCAGTACTGGTATATTATATACAGGAGGAGCAGTACTGGTATATTATATACAGAAGGAGCAGTACTGGGTATATTATATACAGGAGGAGCAGTGCTGGTATATTATATACAGGAGGAGCAGTGCTGGGTATATTATATACAGGAGGAGCAGTACTGGGTATATTATATACAGGAGGAGCAGTACTGGTATATTATATACAGGAGGAGCAGTACTGGTATATTATATACAGGAGGAGCAGTACTGGGTATATTATATACAGGAGGAGCAGTACTGGTATATTATATACAGGAGGAGCAGTAATGGTATATTATATACAGGAGGAGCAGTGCTGGTATATTATATACAGGAGGAGCAGTGCGGGTATATTATTATACAGGAGGAGCAGTGCTGGGTATATTATATACAGGAGGAGCAGTGCTGGGTATATTATATACAGGAGGAGCAGTGCTGGGTATATTATATACAGGAGGAGCAGTACTGGGTATATTATATACAGGAGGAGCAGTACTGGGTATATTATATACAGGAGGAGCAGTACTGGGTATATTATATACAGGAGGAGCAGTACTGGGTATATTATATACAGGAGGAGCAGTACTGGTATATTATATACAGGAGGAGCAGTACTGGTATATTATATACAGAAGGAGCAGTACTGGGTATATTATATACAGGAGTAGCAGTGCTGGTATATTATATACAGGAGGAGCAGTGCTGGGTATATTATATACAGGAGGAGCAGTGCTGGGTATATTATATACAGGAGGAGCAGTGCTGGGTATATTATATACAGGAGGAGCAGTGCTGGGTATATTATATACAGGAGGAGCAGTGCTGGGTATATTATATACAGGAGGAGCAGTGCTGGGTATATTATATACAGGAGGAGGAGCAGTACTGGGTATATTATATACAGGAGGAGCAGTACTGGTATATTATATACAGGAGGAGCAGTACTGGGTATATTATATACAGGAGGAGCAGTATGGGTATATTATATACAGGAGGAGCAGTACTGGGTATATTATATACAGGAGGAGCAGTGCTGGTATATTATATACAGGAGGAGCAGTATGGTATGTATGGGTATATTATATACAGGAGAGCAGTACTGGTATATATATATACAGGAGGAGCAGTACTGGTATATTATATACAGGAGGAGCAGTACTGGTATATTATATACAGAAGGAGCAGTACTGGGTATATTATATACAGGAGGAGCAGTGCTGGGTATATTATATACAGGAGGAGCAGCGCTGGGTATATTATATACAGGAGGAGCAGCGCTGGGTATATTATATACAGGAGGAGCAGCGCTGGGTATATTATATACAGGAGGAGCAGCGCTGGGTATATTATATACAGGAGGAGCAGTGCTGGGTATATTATATACAGGAGGAGCAGTACTGGGTATATTATATACAGGAGGAGCAGTACTGGGTATATTATATACAGGAGGAGCAGTACTGGGTATATTATATACAGGAGGAGCAGCAGTACTGGTATATTATATACAGGGAGGAGCAGTACTGGTATATTATATACAGAAGGAGCAGTACTGGGTATATTATATACAGGAGTAGCAGTGCTGGTATATTATATACAGGAGGAGCAGTACAGGGTATATTATATACAGGAGGAGCAGTACTGGTATATTATATACAGGAGGAGCAGTACTGGTATATTATATACAGAAGGAGGCAGTACTGGTATATTATATACAGGAGGAGCAGTACTGGTATATTATATACAGGAGGAGCAGTACTGGTATATATATATATACAGGAGGGAGCAGTACTGGTATATTATATACAGGAGGAGCAGTACTGGTATATTATATACAGGAGGAGCAGTACTGGTATATTATAATACAGGAGGAGCAGTGCTGGTATATTATATACAGGAGGAGCAGTGCTGGTATATTATATACAGGAGGAGCAGTACTGGTATATTATATACAGGAGGAGCAGTACTGGTATATATACAGGAAGCAGTACTGGGTATATTATATACAGGAGGAGCAGTACTGGGTATATTATATACAGGAGGAGCAGTACTGGGTTATATTATATACAGGAGGAGCAGTACTGGGTATATTATATACACAGGAGGAGCAAGTACTGGGTATATTATATACAGGAGGAGCAGTACTGGGTATATTATATACAGGAGTAGCAGTGCTGGTATATTATATACAGGAGGAGCAGTGCTGGGTATATTATATACAGGAGGAGCAGTGCTGGGTATATTATATACAGGAGGAGCAGTGCTGGGTATATTATATACAGGAGGAGCAGTACTGGGTATATTATATACAGGAGGAGCAGTACTGGGTATATTATATACAGGAGGAGCAGTACTGGGTATATTATATACAGAAGGAGCAGTACTGGGTATATTATATACAGGAGTAGCAGTGCTGGTATATTATATACAGGAGGAGCAGTACAGGGTATATTATATACAGGAGGAGCAGTACTGGGTATATTATATACAGGAGGAGCAGTACTGGTATATTATATACAGAAGGAGCAGTACTGGTATATTATATACAGGAGGAGCAGTACTGGGTATATTATATACAGGAGGAGCAGTACTGGTATATTATATACAGGAGGAGCAGTACTGGTATATTATATACAGGAGGAGCAGTACTGGTATATTATATACAGGAGGAGCAGTACTGGTATATTATATATACAGGAGGAGCAGTGCTGGTATATTATATACAGGAGGAGCAGTGCTGGTATATTATACAGGAGGAGCAGTACTGGTATATTATATACAGGAGGAGCAGTACTGGTATATTATATACAGGAGGAGCAGTACTGGGTATATTATATACAGGAGGAGCAGTACTGGTATATTATATACAGGAGGAGCAGTACTGGGTATATATTATATACAGGAGGAGCAGTACTGGGTATATTATATACAGGAGGAGCAGGGTAGCAGTACTGGGTATATTATATACAGGAGGAGCAGTAGCAGTGCTGGTATATTATATATATACAGGAGGAGCAGTGCTGGGTATATTATATACAGGAGGAGCAGTGCTGGGTATATTATATACAGGAGGAGCAGTACTGGGTATATTATATACAGGAGGAGCAGTACTGGGTATATTATATACAGGAGGAGCAGTGCTGGGTATATTATATACAGGAGGAGCAGTACTGGGTATATTATATAAAGGAGGAGCAGTACTGGGTATATTATATACAGGAGGAGCAGTACTGGTATATTATATACAGGAGGAGCAGTGCTGGTATATTATATACAGGAGGAGCAGTACTGGGTATATTATATACAGGAGGAGCAGTACTGGGTATATTATATACAGGAGGAGCAGTACTGGTATATTTATACAGGAGAGCAGTACTGGGTATATTATATACAGGAGGAGCAGTACTGGTATATTATATACAGGAGGAGCAGTACTGGTATATTTATATACAGGAGGAGCAGTACTGGTATATTATATACAGGAGGAGTACTGGTATATTATATACAGAGGAGCAGTACTGGGTATATTATATACAGGAGGAGCAGTGCTGGGTATATTATATACAGGAGGAGCAGCGCTGGGTATATTATATACAGGAGGAGCAGCACTGGTATATTATATACAGGAGAGCAGCACTGGGTATATTAATATACAGGAGGAGCAGCACTGGGTATATTTATATACAGGAGGAGCAGCACCTGGGTATATTATATACAGGAGGAGCAGTACTGGTATATTATATACAGGAGGAGCAGTACTGGTATATTATATACAGGAGGAGCAGTACTGGTATATTATATACAGAAGGAGCAGTACTGGTATATTATATACAGGAGGAGCAGTACTGGGTAATTATATACAGGAGGAGCAGTACTGGTATAATTATATACAGGAGGAGCAGTACTGGTATATTATATACAGGAGGAGCAGTACTGGTATATTATATACAAGGAGGAGCAGTACTGGGTATATTATATACAGGAGGAGCAGTACTGGTATATTAATATACAGGAGGAGCAGTGCTGGTATATTATATACAGGAGGAGCAGTGCTGGTATATTATATACAGGAGGAGCAGTACTGGGTATATTATATACAGGAGGAGCAGTTACTGGGTATATTATATACAGGAGGAGCAGTACTGGTATATTATATACAGGAGGAGCAGTACTGGGTATTATTATATATATACAGGAGAGCAGTACTGGGTATATTATATACAGGAGGAGCAGTACTGGTATATTATATACAGGAGGAGCAGTACTGGTATATTATATACAGGAGGAGCAGTACTGGGTATATTATATACAGGAGGAGCAGTATGGGTATATTATATACAGGAGGAGCAGTACTGGTATATTATATACAGGAGGAGCAGTACTGGGTATATTATATACAGGAGGAGAGCAGTACTGGTATATTATATACAGGAGGAGCAGTACTGGGTATATTATATACAGGAGGAGCAGTACTGGTATATTAATATACAGGAGGAGCAGTACTGGTATATTATATACAGGAGGAGCAGTACTGGTATATTATATACAGGAGGAGCAGTACTGGTATATTATATACAGGAGGAGCAGTGCTGGTATATTATATACAGGAGGAGCAGTACTGGTATATTATACAGGAGGAGCAGTATATATACAGGAGGAGCAGTACTGGTATATTATATACAGGAGGAGCAGTACAGTATACTGGGTATATTATATACAGGAGGAGCAGTAACTGGTATATTATATACAGGAGGAGCAGTACTGGTATATTATATACAGGAGGAGCAGTACTGGTATATATATATACAGGAGGAGCAGTGTGGGTATATTATATACAGGAGGAGCAGTACTGGTATATTATATACAGGAGGAGCAGTACTGGGTATATTATATACAGGAGGAGCAGTACTGGTATATTATATACAGGAGGAGCAGTACTGGTATATTATATACAGGAGGAGCAGTACTGGTATATTATATACAGGAGGAGCAGTACTGGTATATTATATACAGGAGGAGCAGTACTGGGTATATTATATACAGGAGGAGGCAGTACTGGGTATATTATATACAGGAGGAGCAGTACTGGTATATTATATACAGGAGGAGCAGTACTGGTATATTATATACAGCAGTCTGGGTATATTATATACAGGAGGAGCAGTACTGGGTATATTATATACAGGAGGAGCAGTACTGGGTATATTATATACAGGAGGAGCAGTACTGGTATATTATATACAGGAGGAGCAGTACTGGGTATATTATATACAGGAGGAGCAGTACTGGGTATATTATATACAGAGAGGAGTACTGGTATATTATATACAGGAGGAGCAGTACTGGGTTATATTATATACAGGAGGAGCAGTACTGGGTATATTAATATACAGGAGGAGCAGTGCTGGGTATATTATATACAGGAGGAGCAGTACTGGGTATATTATATACAGGAGGAGCAGTACTGGGTATATTATATACAGGAGGAGCAGTACTGGTATATTATATACAGGAGGAGCAGTACTGGTATATTATATACAGGAGGAGCAAGTACTGGGTATATTATATACAGGAGGAGCAGTACTGGGTATATTATATACAGGAGGAGCAGTACTGGGTATATTATATACAGGAGGAGGAGCAGTACTGGTATATTATATACAGGAGGAGCAGTACTGGTATATTATATACAGGAGGAGCAGTACTGGGTATATTATATACAGGAGGAGCAGTACTGGTATATTATATACAGGAGGAGCAGTACTGGGTATATTATATACAGGAGGAGCAGTACTGGGTATATTATATACAGGAGGAGCAGTACTGGGTATATTATATATACAGGAGGAGCAGTACTGGGTATATTATATACAGGAGGAGCAGTACTGGTATATTATATACAGGAGGAGCAGTACTGGTATATTATATACAGGAGAAGCAGTACTGGGTATATATTATATACAGGAGGAGCAGTACTGGGTATATTATATACAGGAGGAGCAGTACTGGTATATTATATATACAGGAGGAGCAGTACTGGGTATATTATATACAGGAGGAGCAGTACTGGGTATATTATATACAGGAGGAGGCAGTACTGGTATATTATATACAGGAGGAGCAGTACTGGGTATATTAATATACAGGAGGAGCAGTACTGGGTATATTATATACAGGAGGAGCAGTACTGGGTATATTATATACAGGAGGAGCAGTACTGGGTATATTATATACAGGAGGAGCAGTACTGGTATATTATATACAGGAGGAGCAGTACTGGGATATTTATATACAGGAGGAGCAGTACTGGTATATATATACAGGAGGAGCAGTACTGGTATATTATATACAGGAGGAGCAGTACTGGTATATTATATACAGGAGGAGCAGTACTGGGTATATATTATATACAGGAGGAGCAGTACTGGGTATATTATGGTATATTATATACAGGAGCAGTACTGGTATATTATATACAGGAGCAGCAGTACTGTATATTATATACAGGAGGAGCAGTACTGGGTATTTTTATATACAGGAGGAGCAGTACTGGTATATTATATACAGGAGAAGCAGTACTGGGTATATTATATACAGGAGGAGCAGTACTGGGTATATTATATACAGGAGGAGCAGTACTGGTATATTATATACAGGAGGAGCAGTACTGGTATATTATATACAGGAGGAGCAGTACTGGTATATTATATACAGGAGGAGCAGTACTGGGTATATTATATAGGAGGAGCAGTACTGGTATATTATATACAGGAGGAGCAGTACTGGGTATATTATATACAGGAGGAGCAGTACTGGTATATTATATACAGGAGGAAGCAGTACTGGTATATTATATACAGGAGGAGCAGTACTGGTATATTATATACAGGAGGAGCAGTACTGGGTAATATTATATACAGGAGGAGCAGTACTGGTATATTATATACAGGAGGAGCAGTACTGGGTATATTATATACAGGAGGAGCAGTACTGGTATATTATATACAGGAGGAGCAGTACTGGGTATATTATATACAGGAGGAGCAGTGCTGGGTATATTATATACAGGAGAAGCAGTACTGGTATATTATATACAGGAGGAGCAGTACTGGGTATATTATATACAGGAGGAGCAGTGCTGGGTATATTTATATACAGGAGGAGCAGTACTGGGTATTTTATATACAGGAGGAGCAGTACTGGTATATTATATACAGGAGAAGCAGTACTGGGTATTTTATATACAGTATATTATACAGGAGGAGCAGTACTGTATATTATATACAGGAGGAGCAGTACTGGTATATTTATATACAGGAGGAGCAGTACTGGTATATTTATACAGGAGCAGTACTGGGTATTTATATACAGGAGGAGCAGTACTGGGTATATTATATACAGGAGGAGCAGTACTGGTATATTATATACAGGAGGAGCAGTACTGGGTATATTATATACAGGAGGAGCAGTACTGGGTATATTATATACAGGAGGAGCAGTACTGGGTATATTATATACAGGAGGAGCAGTACTGGTATATTATATACAGGAGGAGCAGTACTGGTATATTATATACAGGAGGAGCAGTACTGGGTATATTATATACAGGAGGAGCAGATATGGAGGAGCTGGGTATATTATATACAGGAGGAGCAGTACTGGGTATATATATATTACAGGAGGAGCAGTACTGGGTATATTATATACAGGAGGAGCAGTACTGGGTATATTATATACAGGAGGAGCAGTGCTGGTATATTATATACAGGAGGAGCAGTGCTGGGTATATTATATACAGGAGGAGCAGTACTGGGTATATTATATACAGGAGGAGCAGTACTGGGTATATTATATACAGGAGGAGCAGTACTGGGTATATTATATACAGGAGAGCAGTACTGGGTATATTATATACAGGAGGAGCAGTACTGGGTATAATTATATACAGGAGGAGCAGTACTGGTATATTATATACAGGAGGAGCAGTACTGGTATATTATATACAGAAGGAGCAGTAATGGTATATTATATACAGGAGGAGCAGTACTGGGTATATTATATACAGGAGGATCAGTACTGGGTATATTATATACAGGAGGATCAGTACTGGGTATATTATATACAGGAGGATCAGTACTGGGTATATTATATACAGGAGGATCAGTACTGGGTATATTATATACAGGAGGATCAGTACTGGGTATATTATATACAGGAGGATCAGTACTGGGTATATTATATACAGGAGGATCAGTACTGGGTATATTATATACAGGAGGATCAGTACTGGGTATATTATATACAGGAGGATCAGTACTGGTATATTATATACAGGAGGATCAGTACTGGGTATATTATATACAGGAGGATCAGTACTGGGTATATTATATACAGGAGGATCAGTACTGGTATATTACAGGAGGATCAGTACAGGAGGAGCAGTACTGTGCCATGGTACACCAGGCTATGGAAACAAAAGTAGTTCTGTGCACAGTAGAGCAGGCTATGATAATAGTAGTCCTGTGCACGGTACACCAGGCTATTGTTGCAGAAGTAGTAGTGTGCAGGGACAGAAGGCTATGATTAGAGTAGTAGTCCTGAGCACAGTACAGCAGGCTATAACTAGAGTAGTAGTCCTGAGCACAGTACAGCAGGCTATAACTAGAGTAATAGTCCTGCGCACTACAATAAAGAATGAATGGAGGGAGGGAGAGCAGGGTGGCTCTCAGTGAAGGGCATGGCACCGGGCACCTGTTTGGCGATGTCCCATCACTGCCGAGCATCTTACAGTGGGCTCCTCTCCCGGGCCCCTGGATACTTACACGTGGAGCCCAGGGGCCCGGCCGTGCCAATCAGCACAGAGCACGTTTCCCAGTAGGACACAGGAAGCAGACAATGGCAACTCACCCTCTGCATGGCCTTCAGGATCAGAGCCATCTCGTAATCTGGGCATGGACGCTGGCGGCGGGGAGCGGCAGCTCCGGTCTGTGTCTGCTCCTGGAGGCTCCGGCTCAGCCCAGACACAAGTGAACGGAATACCGAGCTACACGAAGGACAGAGCTGACAGCCGGCCGCCTCCTCCCAGACCCTCCTCTTCCTACCCGCCCGGGGGCCGCCCCCTGCCCGGGATCACACCCCTCCTATCACACACCCCTCTGTCACACTGTGTCACCTACTACATACACTGTACTGTACATCTATATACATCTACTACACACCTACATACCCTGTACTGTTATATACATCTACTACACACCTACATACACTGTACTGTACATCTATATATATCTACTACACACACCTGTATACGCTGTACACCTATTATACACTGTACAGGACACCTGTATACATCCACTACACACCTACTACACACCTATATACACTGTACTGTTATATACATCTACTACACACCTACATATACTGTACTGTGATATACCTCTACTACACACCTACATACACTGTACTATATACCTCTACTACACACCTACATACACTGTACTGTACATCTATATACATCTACTACACACACCTGTATACGCTGTACACCTATTATACACTGTACAGTACACCTGTATACATCCACTACACACCTACTACACACCTATATACACTGTACTGTTATATACATCTACTACACACCTACATATACTGTACTGTGATATACCTCTACTACACACCTACATACACTGTACTATATACCTCTACTACACACCTACATACACTGTACTATATACCTCTACTACACACCTACATACACTGTACTATATACCTCTACTACACACCTACATACAGTGTACTATATACATCTACTACACACCTACATACACTGTACTATATACCTCTACTGATTTTTAAAGAATTTATTTGTAAATTATGGTGGAAAATAAGTATTTGGTCAATAACAAAAGTTCATCTCAATACTTTGTTATATATCCTTTGTTGGCAATGACAGAGGTCAAACGTTTTCTGTAAGTCTTCACAAGGTTGGCACACACTGTTGCTGGTATGTGTGAGCAGTGATGTTTTGGGGCTATTGCTGGGCAACATGGACTTTCAACTCCCTCCAAAGGTTTTCTTTGGGGTTGAGATCTGGAGACTGGATAGGCCACTCCAGGACCTTGAAATGCTTCTTACGAAGCCATTCCTTCATTGCCCTGGCGGTGTGCTTGGGATCATTGTCATGCTGAAAGACCAAGCCACATTTCATCTTCAATGCCCTTGCTGATGGAAGGAGGTTTGCACTCAAAATCTCACGATACATGGCCCCATTCATTCTTTCATGTACACTGATCAGTTGTCCTGGTCCCTTTGCAGAGAAACAGCCCCAAAGCATGATTTCGCCACCCACATGCTTCACAGTAGGTATCGTATTCTTTGGATGCACTCTCCTCCAAACACGATGAGTTGTGTTCTACCAAACAGTTCTACTTTGGTTTCATCTGACCATATGACATTCTCCCAATACTCTTCTGGAACCCCGTGTGGTTCTGTGAATTTTTGCTCACAGTTCTTGTGATTACTTTGACCCCATGGGGTGAGATCTTGCGTGGAGCCCCTGATCGAGGGAGATTATCAGTGATCTTTTATGTCTTCCATTTTCTAATTATTGCTCCCAAAGTTGATTTCTTCACACCAAGCTGCTTGCCTATTGTAGATTCAGTCTTACCAGCCTGGTGCAGGTCTACAATTTTGTTTCTGGTGTCCTTCCACAGCTCTTTGGTCCTCACCATAGTGGAGTTTGGACTGTGACTGTTTGAGGTTGTGGACAGGTGTCTTTTATACTGAAAACAAGTTCAAACAGGTGCCATTACTACAGGTAATGAGTGGAGGACAGAGGAGCCTCTTAAAGAAGAAGTTATAGGTCTGTGAGAGCCAGAAATCTTGCTTGTTTGTAGGTGACCAAATACTTATTTTCCACCATAATTTGAAAATAAATTCTTTAAAAATCAGACAACGTGATTTTCTGGATTTGATTTCTCATTTTGTCTCTCATAGCGGAAGGTCTACCTATGATATCAATTACAGGCCGACCTCATCTTTTTAAGTGGGAGAACTTGCACAATTGGTGGCTGACTAAATACTTTTTTTCCCCCACTGTACATCTACTACACACCTATATACACTGTACTGTACGCCTGTATACATCTACTACACCTAAATACACTGTATACATGTACTACACACCTATATAGACCGCACACCTATATACACCTACTATACACCTAAATAGACTGCACACCTATATATACCTACTACACCTATATATACCTACTACACACCTGTATACAACACACTTATAGTCATGGCCAAAAGTTTTGAGAATGACACAAATATTATATTTTCACATGATCTGCTGCCCTTGGGTTTTTATGTGTGTTTGTCAGATGTTTTTATCACATACAGAAATATAATTGCAATCATATTATGAGTAACAAAAGCTTATATTGACAGTTAGAATGAGTTAATGCAGCAAGTCAATATTTGAAGTGTTGACCCTTCTTCTTCAGGACCTCTGCAATTCTCCCTGGCATGCTCTCAATCAACTTCTGGACCAAATCCTGACTGATAGCAGTCCATTCTTGCACAGTCAATGCTTGCATTTTGTCAGAATTTGTAGGTTTTTGTTTGTCCACCCGTCTCTTGATGATTGACCACAAGTTCTCAATGGGATTAAGATCTGGGGAGTTTCCAGGCCATGGACCCAAAATCTCTATGTTTTGTTCCCTGAGCCATTTAGTTATCACCTTTGCTTTATGGCAAGGTGCTCCATCATGCTGGAAAAGGCATTGTTGATCGCCTAACTGCTCTTGGACGGTTGGGAGAAGTTGCTCTCGGAGGACATTCTGGTACCATTCTTTATTCATGGCTGTGTTTTTAGGCAAGACTGTGAGAGAGCCGATTCCCTTGGCTGAGAAGCAACCCCACACATGAATGGTTTCAGGATGCTTTATAGTTGGCATGAGACAAGACTGGTGGTAGCGCTCACCTCGTCTTCTCCGAATAAGCTGTTTTCCAGATGTCCCAAACAATCGAAAAGGGGATTCATCAGAGAAAATGACTTTCCCCCAGTCCTCAGCAGTCCACTCCCTATACCTTTTGCAGAATATCAGTCTGTCCCTGATGTTTTTTTCTGGAGAGAAGTGGCTTCTTTGCTGCCCTCCTTGAGACCAGGCCTTGCTCCAAGAGTCTCCGCCTCACAGTGCGTGCAGATGCACTCACACCTGCCTGCTGCCATTCCTGAGCAAGCTCTGCACTGCTGGTAGCCCGATTCCGCAGCTGAAACACTTTTAAGAGACGGTCCTGGCGCTTGCTGGTCTTTCTTGGGCGCCCTGGAGCCTTTTTGGCAACAATGGAACCTCTCTCCTTGAAGTTCTTGATGATGCGATAGATTGTTGACTGAGGTGCAATCTTTCTAGCTGCGATACTCTTCCCTGTTAGGCCATTTTTATGCAGTGCAATGATGACTGCACGTGTTTCTTTAGAGATAACCATGGTTAACAGAAGAGAAACAATGAAGCCAAGCACCAGCCTCCTTTTAAAGTGTCCAGTGGTGTCATTCTTACTTAATCATGACAGATTGATCTCCAGCCCTGTCCTCATCAACACCCACACCTGTGTTAATGGAGCAATCACTGAAACGATGTTAGCTGGTCCTTTTAAGGCAGGGCTGCAATGATGTTGAAATGTGTTTTGGGGGATAAAGTTCATTTTCTAGGCAAATATTGACTTTGCAAGTAATTGCTGTTAAGCTGATCACTCTTTATAACATTCTGGAGTATATGCAAATTGCCATTATAAAAACTGAAGCAGTAGACTTTGTAAAAATTAATATTTGTATCATTCTCAAAACTTTTGGCCGACTGTACATACACTATATTGTACATACCTTTATACAAATACTACACACCTGTTTGCACCGTACTGTACAGCTGTATATATGTACTATCTGCACAGCACTGTAAATCAGGTTTAGGTAGGTTAGTAGATGGAGGGTGTCATAAACCAGCGGGTGTGAACCCACTGTGCCACATGTCCTACCTCCTCTAAGGGCGTTGTGTAAGTGAACCCTTTCACAGTACCCCTGATGGTGGGGATAGACTTTCCCAAGGTGAACACCAGGTCGCTATCTCTTGAGTAGAATAGGCACTAGAGGCGGCTGATCCAGACGGACCAGGAGGTACCAGAGCAAGGTACCAGAGGTACATATGTAGTCAGCAGGCCAAGTCGTAACCAGGAGCGACAGTGCAAGACCAAAGGATGAGGAAGAACAAGCAATAGGTCAGGTAGCACATGTATAGGTTAGTCAGTCCGGGTTGGCAACAGGAGAGTCAAGGAAAGCAGGCAGGGATCAAGCAGAGATATCAGCAACCTTTGCAGGACACTTGGACCTTAATACTCAGGCATCTGGGAAGGGGGCTGAGCCATTTCTATACGTGCAGAAGGGCTAGGATTGGTCAGTGAGGTCACATGATCTAACCCATAAAGCACAAGAAGTGACACGCATCGGCCCTTAAGGAAGTGATGCAGGGAACAAGCAGCAAATATGCTGTGGCCAGGGCTGAAAGAAAACTGTGGAGCGGATCCCAGAACAAAGATTACCTACAAGGACAGAGCTTAGGACTGCAGCGATGAATGGGGAAGCACTGGCAACAGATCACCGCTGAACATGGCGCCCGGGATCTCGGTGGTAAACAGTGGAACAGCCCCTCTTGAGACCGGGACACAGAAACCTTTTTACCAAGTTCAGTGCATGAATGTTCAAGGGCAGTCAAAGGAACGAAGTGCGCCATCTTAGAGAAGCAGTCTACGACCACCCAGATAACTGTACATCCGGCAGAAGAGGGCAGATCCGTAACAAAATCCATGGCCATGTATTGCCATAGCGCAACGGGAACAGGAAGAGGTAACAACAGCCCAAGTGGTTTGGTCCTGTGCAGGCAGACACATACTGACATATATCCTTAGGCAGAGTGGGCCACCAGTAGTGGCGTGACAAAAGTTCTAAGGTCTTGCCGATCCCTGGTTGACTAGGCAGTTTGGAGTTATGCCCCAGGCTAAAATACGTCTTCTCTTGGCAGAAGGCACAATGTCCTCCCAGAGTGGGGGGGGTGTCTTTAACCAGGACAGGAGCCACACTGATCAAACGAGCAGGATCTACAATGTACTGGGGCTCCTCATGCTGGTCGGAACAGTCAAATGACTGAGACAGAGCATCCGTCTTGATGTTCTTATTGGCCAGGCGAAAGTGAAGCTCAAAATCAAAACGGGAGAAGAAGAGTGCCCATCTGGCTTGGTGAAAGTTCAGCCGCTGGGCCATCTGCAGATACGTAAGATTCTTGTGGTTGGTGAAGATTAGGCAAGTTTTATGGCCAGAAGCTCTCTATCTCCTATACAGTAATTTCTCTCAGCAAGGGAGAAGAGCTTGGAGAAAAATCCATATGTAAACATCTTGCCGTTGGAACCTTTCTGTAGTAAAACAACACCGGCTCCTATGGTGGAGGCGACCACTTCTAAAAAGAATTGGCTGGAGACATCGGGATAACATAGAACAGGTGCAGAAGCAAAGGACCTCTTAAACTGGACAAAAGTGGCTTTAGCCTCAGGAGTCCAGACTCTGGCATTCACCCCTTTCTTAGATCGGAGATGGATGAAAAATTCAGGATGAATTGGCGATAGAAATTAGCAAATCCAAGGAAGCGCTGTATGACGTGAAGACCCTGTGGGTGGGGCCAGTCCATTATTGCATTAAACTTTTCAGGATCCATCTGCAACCCGGCATCCGAGATGTATCTGAGGAACGGTACGGTAGATATTTGAAAGATACATAATGTCAATTCTCTCTCAATCGCTGTAAAAGTAAACATATATGCTTCCAGTGAGTGGTCAGATATGGAGAGTAGATCAGTATATCGTCCAGGTACACTATCACGCAGACATAGAGCAGGTCCCGGAAGATATCGTTTACCAACTCCTGGAATACCGCGGACCGAAGGGCATAACGAGATACTCGTAGTGACTGTCACAAGTGTTGAAAGTAGTCTTCCACTCATCGCCCTTTCAAATGCGGATAAGGTTGTATGCACCGCACAGGTCTAATTTTGTGAAGACCTTAGCTCCCTGGACCCTGTCAAAGAGTTCGGAGATTAGCAGAAGAGGGTATCGATTCTTGACTATGACCTTATTCAGACCTCGATAGTCGATACAGGGCCATACGGATCTAGATGTCTTGGGAAGCAAGAGTGGTTAGACTCGAGTGGCACGAGGCAAAAGGTCAATCGGACAATCATATATATGGTGAGGAGGCAGGGTCTCAGCCTCTCTCTTACTGAAGACAAAACTGGCAACTGCTGCGCGAGTCCAGGCAGGTCTACAGTTACAGTAGGCAAGGAAGCTGGTCGGACCTCCGATAAGCAGGTGGACTGACTGGATGATCCCCAACGCAGCCCAAGGATAACCGGATTCACGGACGCTGGCAGCACATAGAGGGAGATCATCTCTGAATGCAGAACCCCTATCTGTAACGTAAGGGGCATAGTAACAGAAAGTACAGGTTCAGGAAGTAGCAGTCCATTCATGGAGGCCACTGAAAGAGACCTTTCTAGATGGTAGGGAGCCGGTACTGATGGACCAGAGCTTGCTGAATGAAGTTACCGGGTGACCCAGAGAATGGAAGCACAGACAGTGTGACTCCCTTGTGAGAGAGAGTCACCAGAACTGGAAGTTTCAGAGAGGACTTCTCCTTGTCTAGGACCACCTCTCGAACTGATCCTAGACATTGGCATTTCCTGGCTTCTGTGGACAATCATGCACAAAATGGGCCTTGCCTCCACAATACAAACACAAGTTCTCTTCTTTGCGACGTAAACGCTCCTAGTCAGACAATCGAAGGCGTTCTATTTGCATGGGCTCTTCAGATGAGGTGAACACTAGAGGAAGAATTGGCCTCTAGAAGGATGGAGCCAAGCGAGGAGAATGGTCTGGAGACCATGTGGGCAATACCATGAAGAGGTCTTCACAAGGAAACATCACACTGATCCTACTCCCAGGATTATGAGGTGAGGTGGCATAATTTACGGTAAACGGACCCCTCTAGTCTTCATTTCAGGTACATTAACAGCTCAAAGTTACATTGATTTGGTCATGAAACCAGTGGTATGGCCACTTCTCCATAGTGTCAGAGGAGCCGGTTTTCAACAGGAGAATGCCAGACTGTATGTTGAACGTGCTCCTGGGAGCAGCCTTTGTGGCCTAAAGGTGCTACCATGGCCTGCAGTGTCTGGGACATCACTGGTTGGAAATTGCAAAGAGATCTGCCAACAGCGGATCTTGATTTGCATGCCCATGTGCATTTGGCATGGCAGAACATTCCTCATCAATAACCTCACTGATAGCATGCCAAGGCATGTAGGTGCTTGCATTTCTACATGTGGCGCTCATACTGGATTCTGAACAAATGGAAATAATTTATTTCCATTTTTTATCATTTGCATATTAAAATGCCTATTGATCCTGTGATTTCCATAATTCCATGACTTTCCATTCTTGGTTTTGCAGTTTCAATGTTGAAGAGTGTATATAATGTACACACACCAATATACACTGTATTACCCACATATAACATGTAATATATAAAATATAATATACATCTATATAATGTACTACACACCAATATACACTGTACTACGCACATATAAAATGTAATATATAAAATTTACTATACAGGGTGGGCCAGCCATTTATATGGATACACCTAAATAAAATGGGAATGGTTGGTGATATTAACTTCCTGTTTGTGGCACATTAGTATACTGGCCCACGACGACCAATCCACTTTCCAGGAAACTGTTCATCTAGGAATGCTCGGACCTGACACCGATAATGTGGTGGTGCACCATCTTGCTTGAAAAACTCAGGGAACGTGCCAGCTTCAGTGCATAAAGAGGGGAACACATCATCATGTAGCAGTTGATTGGCCCCCAAGGTCTCCCGATCTGACCCCCTTAGACTTTTATCTTTGGGGTCATCTGAAGGCAATTGTCTATGCTGTGAAGATACAAGATGTGCAGCACCTGAAACTACGGATACTGGAAGCCTGTGCTAGCATTTCTTCTGCGGTGTTGCTATCAGTGTGTGAAGAGCACTTTGAACTTACGTTAAAACCAAGCACACCATTGTTTTTCTTGTGAAATTCTCAATAGGTTTGATGTGTCACATGACCCTCTTCCCATTGAAAAAACTAAAGTTGAATCCAAAATGTCCGACTTCAAAATGGCCATCATGGTCACCACCCATCTTGAAAAGTTTCCCCCCTCCCATATACTAATGTTCCACAAACAGGAAGTTAAAGGGTTTCTGTCATCAGAATTTAGCATTGCAAACCGAGTGTCATTTGCAATGCCCAAATGACACCTGATGACAGATATGTTAATTTTATAGTTTTCTGTAGCGTAGTTTCTGAGAAAATTGCGTTTTTTAAATATGTAAATGAGCTTCCCTAGGTGCAGGGGGCGTTAACCCTGCACTTAGTAGCGGTGTAATTCCTCCTCTTACCCCTCCTCCGTTCTGGTGATTGACAGGGCCAGGCAGCCAGCTCTTTCAGCTGCCGGCCCTGTCCAAGTCCGAAATCCCGCGCCTGCGCATTGCGATCACCAATGCGGGCGCATTGAGGAAGCCGGGATCCGGGCGGCCGGTGGCTCTCAACGCGCATGCGCGGATTGTGGATCGCAATGCGCAGGCGCGGGATTTCGCATTCGGACAGGGCCAGGAGCCGAAAGAGCTAGCTGCCTGGCCCTGTCAATCACCGGAACGGAGGAGGGGTAAGAGGAGGAATTATGCCGCAACTAGGTGCAGGGTTAATGGCCCCTGAACCTAGGGAAGCTCATTTACATATTTAAAAAACACAATTTTCTCTAAAACTACGCTACAGAAAACTATAAAATTAACATATCTGTCATCAGGTGTCATTTGCGCATTGCAAATCACACTCGGTTTGCAATGCTAAATTCTGATGACAGAAACTCTTTAATATCACCAACCATTCCCATTTTATTTAGGTGTATCCATATAAATGGCCCACCCTGTACATCTATATAATGTACTAGACACCAATACACACTGTACTTATGTATAAAATGTAATATCTAAAATTTATTATACATATATACACTCACCGGCCACTTTATTAGGTACACCTGTCCAACTGCTCGTTAACACTTAATTTCTAATCAGCCAATCACATGGCGGCAACTCAGTGCATTTAGGCATGTACACATGGTCAAGACAATCTCCTGCAGTTCAAACCGAGCATCAGTATGGGGAAGAAAGGTGATTTGAGTGCCTTTGAACGTGGCATGGTTGTTGGTGCCAGAAGGGCTGGTCTGAGTATTTCAGAAACTGCTGATCTACTGGGATTTTCACGCACAACCATCTCTAGGGTTTACAGAGAATGGTCCGAAAAAGAAAAAACATCCAGTGAGCGGCAGTTCTGTGGGCGGAAATGCCTTGTTGATGCCAGAGGTCAGAGGAGAATGGGCAGACTGGTTCGAGCTGATAGAAAGGCAACAGTGACTCAAATTGCCACCCGTTACAACCAAGGTAGGCAGAAGAGCATCTCTGAACGCACAGTACGTCGAACTTTGAGGCAGATGGGCTACAGCAGCAGAAGACCACACCGGGTGCCACTCCTTTCAGCTAAGAACAGGAAACTGAGGCTACAATTTGCACAAGCTCATCGAAATTGGACAGTAGAAGATTGGAAAAACGTTGCCTGGTCTGATGAGTCTCGATTTCTGCTGCGACATTCGGATGGTAGGGTCAACAACATGAAAAGCATGGATCCATCCTGCCTTGTATCAACGGTTCAAGCTGGTGGTGGTGGTGTCATGGTGTGGGGAATATTTTCTTGGCACTCTTTGGGCCCCTTGGTACCAATTGAGCATCGTTGCAACGCCACAGCCTACCTGAGTATTGTTGCTGACCATGTCCATCCCTTTATGACCACAATGTACCCAACATCTGATGGCTACTTTCAGCAGGATAATGCGCCATGTCATAAAGCTGGAATCATCTCAGACTGGTTTCTTGAACATGACAATGAGTTCACTGTACTCAAATGGCCTCCACAGTCACCAGATCTCAATCCAATAGAGCATCTTTGGGATGTGGTGGAACGGGAGATTCGCATCATGGATGTGCAGCCGACAAATCTGCGGCAACTGTGTGATGCCATCATGTCAATATGGACCAAAATCTCTGAGGAATGCTTCCAGCACCTTGTTGAATCTATGCCATGAAGAATTGAGGCAGTTCTGAAGGCAAAAGGGGGTCCAACCCGTTACTAGCATGGTGTACCTAATAAAGTGGCCGGTGAGTGTATATGATGTACAATGCACCAATATACACTGTACTATGCAATTATAAAATGTAATACAACATAGTATAATATAATGTACTATACAGCGTCACATGCTGTGCACCTATATACTGTACTATTCCTTTCTTACTGGTATGAATTGGTATGATATGACATTGTACACCATATATAGTTTATTATACGTATAGTTACAGTATATTATATATAGTATATGATATGACTTATAATACACAATATATAGTTCATTATATAGTTACAGTATATTATATATAGTATATTATATGTAGGTGTACTCACCATTATAAATATATAATCATTATTACACATTATTAATAAAGTTTTTTTTTTCTTGGCTCAGATTGGCATAAAATAGTACTAGAGGTAATATTCACCTCACTGATTCCCCTGCTACTCCAGTTCTGATACTTTCCAGATTTCCCATCGTTCCCGCTTTCTACTTCCTGGTCCCTCTCATCACAGATATGTGACCGCTGCACCAGAAAGAGCCAGAACTGTGCTGTTTAACTCCCTTGAGATATGTTTTTTGGGGTCAATGGCAGTTTTTTTTATATTGCAGCTTGCTTTTCGTCTCGTGTTTTTTTACTCATTGGTCTTTTTGCCCCATAGACCTTCATTGTTTTATTTGCCCTGCCGGAACAAAACCACATGTGCAATGTGTGTTGCTTTTTTAATTGTGTTTTTTGTACCAATGCATTCCCCCATACTACTGTACAGAGGAATTGACATTCCAGAGGGGGGCAAATACTTGCAAGGCATGCAAAAAATTCAATTAACCCCCCAACAAAAACTATGGCCAAGACACCACAAAAAAAAAAACTAAAAAAGGCTACAAAAGCACTGAGCCTCTTCCTTACCGCTAAGCCTAGAAGCACCAAACTGGATTACATTTTGGTGCCATTTATGCCTAAATCTGTATACACTCATGTGTAAACATGGCTTTCATTAAAACTTTTTGCGTTAAGGTTCATGATCACAGCATTGCCATGTGAATGGACCCGGAACAACAGCACATGAAGTCCCTACGGGACAGCATTATGGTAATCCGTATGGTGCACCTTGGAGAGTCACAAGGTGTGCAATGAAGGCTAAAAAAAATTGAGAAAAACCCTTATGTGCTGTTATTGAAAGGGGTTTTCCCACCATGGAAATTTAGCCAGATTAGGAAAAAAATTCTGATCACTGAGGGTTCCGCTATTGGTACCCCCAACAACCACTAAAATGGTGGTTCTAAGCCCCCATTCTTGCTCATTGCATGACCACAAAGAAGAGGGCTTTGAATGGAGTGCCGGTTGACTATGCGCAGTGACGCTGAAATCTATGTCTATGACACTGACGGAGATGGTTCCATCAGCCCCATGGACATTGAATGGAGGGACAGCATAAATACTCGACCAGCACTTCATCCAAAGTTCTCCTCACCAGGTTTGGTGGGGTTCCCTTGAGTGGGACCCCCCAGCAATTAGATGGTGTTTACGTACTCTATTGGGATCATTTATCAAACTGGTGTAAAGTAGAACTGGCTTAGTTGCCCATAGCAACCAATCAGATTCCTCCTTTCATTTTCCAAAGGAGCTGTCAAAAATGAAAGGTGGAATCTGATTGGTTGCTATGGGCACCTAAGCCAGTTCTACTTTACACCAATGTGATAAATGACCCCCTATATGTTTTATCTACCATAAATTTTTCTTCTACCATCTCAATATCTCCAAGTTTTCCTGTCATGAATTTTTAATGTACCTTCTCTGGTATTGTGAAGGAGGAACTTAGGAAACAGGTTCCTCAAACAATGAGTATGAGGAATTATTTGCTTTGCCCCGTTTGAACTCATTGGAAGAAAGTCAAATAAGAAATTGAATGAATGAAGCTCTAGGGATAAAGGTGTAGACTCTCGAGAAAATGACACACTTCATGAGTCAGCACTTAAGATAAAAGTGTTTTAATCATTTAATGAATCATAACCAGTTTTTTTATCTGTACAGTAGGTAACATGGTTATTGGGTTTAAAAAGGACAGAAGACCATCATTAGAGATAAGCGAATCGGAGCATCCGAAGTTGAATGCGATCCGAAGTTAAAAGGGTTCTCCGAGTTATATATATTGATGACCTATCCTCAGGATAGGTCATCAATATCAGATCGGCGGGGGTGCCGGGTGTTATATCAGATCGGCGGGGGTGCCGGGGGTGCCGATCAGCTGTTTGAAGAGGAGGCGCGCGCTGTACCAGCGCTGCCTCCTCTTCACTGTTTACATGCTGGCCGACACGGGGGTAGTGATGAGTAGGTGTAATTACACCTCACCGCCCCATTCATTTCAATGGGAAGAATCTCTCCCATACAAGTCTATGGATGGGGCGGTTAGGTGTAATTGCACCTACTCATCACTACCCCTGTGTCGGCCAGCATGTAAACAATGAAGAGGAGGCAGCGCTGGTACAGCGCGCGCCTCCGCTTCAAACAGCTGATCGGCGGGGGTGCCAGGTGTCAGACCCCCGCCGATCTGATATTGATGACCTATCCTGAGGATAGGTCATCAATATATATAACTCGGAGAACCCCTTTAAGGAAAAATTCGATTTGCAACGAATCCGAATTTCCTCGCACTTCGTTGTAACAAATCTTTTTTTTCCTAAAATGTCGGCAACACGTGTTACAAAGTGAAAGTAAGAAACCCAGGAACGCAAGACCACCCATAATGCAGTACAGCCAGCAAATCCACAGGTAGTCATCCCCTGTGATGTCACAGTCCTATAAAAGCCTCATCCCGCTAAGTATAGGGACAGACGTGGCAAGCGCTAGGGACAGTGTTTTACAAAATTTTTAATTGTAGAATATTACATAGGGACTATGCAGGGAGATTATAGAGAAAGTTTTTATACACTGTAGGGAGAGCATAGGGAAAGCATAGGGAAACTGTAGGGACAGTGCAGGCTCAGTGTAATTGCCCTGTGCATCTTGTTCAACTGCTGCACCATTCATTCTTAACCTGTTCAGTTATACATAGACGTTCTGTATCTCAGACTCATTGTCAACAGGTGTAGGAAAAAGTGCCGGCCTATGTGCGCTCCTATGGTCCTGGCCACCAGAGAGGCCTGTGCTTTTTTCTATAGTGTCCAAGCACAACCTCCGCTGCTGGATTGCAGGATGGTTGTCTTAACCAAGGAAATGTGAAGTACATCATTTCATGGAAAAATGGATCAAGCCATCAAAGGAGGCAATATGAACAATCACAATACATTAGTAAGTGCCTTGTATTAACGTTTTCTACATGATAAATGCTATTTGCTGAAGTGAGACAACCGCTTTAATCTGTTCTGTAATACATAGACATATTGTGCATCAGACTTAGCATCAATAGGTGGTCTAATATATAGGCGGGTTTATTTATTTCACCTGTTGTGCCATTTATACTTAATCTATTCTGTTATACATAGACTTACTGTGCATCAGATTCAGCGTCAACAGCCAGTCTAATATATAAGTGCATTTATCTAGTTTACCGGCTGCGCCATTCATACTTCATCTGTTACATTACTGATTTACTTACTGTACACTACGACAGTTGCCAGGGCCCTCAAAAGGAACGGGCAGTGGCAAAAATGTTGCTGTAGTTGGCACAAGAAGCAGCAGTAGAAGGGGTGGTGGTAGAAGCAGCCGCAGCAACAGGGCAGAGCTGCCACTGTCATCCAGCGGTTATGACCAACAATCCATCTGTACTGGAATGATTGAGTCGCTCTTCAACATCATCTCAAGTTATGTCAGACACACACAGCCAGGAGTCTATGGGTTTCTTTTTGACACTTCACTTAGTTGGCATGGCCCAAAAACAACCTCTGTGCCCTCACCTATCCTGAACCTGCCTCTGTTTTACTGCTCCTTCTGATCAGGAAATGAAAATGAGCTTAATGAGGAAACTCAGCAGCTACAAGCCAGCACAGACTTGGAGTAGAGGTCCGCTCCGTCCTCCCTTAGACGTGCAATTAGCAATGATGACAGTCGGGTGGGAGCACATGTTGTGAGCGGTCAGGGACATGGCCATAAGACTGGTGAGGGTGACATAAGTGACAACCAGACAGTAGTGGATGATGATGTAGCCGATCACACTTGGGAGCCAGGTGAAGAGGGGGCATCATCATCATCATGGAGTGAGGGTGACAGCAGGCCCATGAGACAGCAGCAGGGTAGAAGCAACGGGAGATCTGGAGCCAAACGTGCCCGGGGTAAACTGTCTGCTACTCAGGAGCCTACCTCTCTGGAAACAACTATCAGTGCATGGGTTCATAAAAGCAGCGGCAGTCAGCACAGAGGTGTTAAATGTCATACTCAGCAGTGTGGGAATTTTTTATTGAGCCATTGTAGGACGTTAGCGTGGCGGTATGCAGGATATGTGGGCAGATAGTGAAGTGCGTTCATGTTGGCACCATGGCTAATGTTGGCACCATGGCTCTGTATCAACATATGGAGCGTCACCATAAAGTGGTCTAGGAAAACCATGGCACTAATTAAGGGTACAGTCTGATACAGCAACCGCTGCATCTCCCAGTGGACCACACCCCTTCTCCAGCAGTCAGGGCTCCTCAACTCAGCAGATCATCTATTGCCCCAGATGCTTCTCCTCCTCCTACTCCGTGAATCGACCACCGAGGTGATTGCAAAGAAACAACAGTATGCGAGCACTCATCCAATGGCACAGAAGCTGAATGTACACCTGACCAAGTTGCTATTACTACAGTCCCTCCCTTTTCATATCGTGGAACATTTCAGAGAACTGATAGCTTGTGCCCAGCCAAGATGGAGAGTCCCAAGCCGTCTTTACTTCTCTAAAAAGGCTATACCAACCCTGCACATGTATGTTGAGCAGAAGTTGGGCCAGTCCTTGAGCCTGTCAGCATCTGGTACAGTTCACGGCAGCGCCGATGTGTGGAGCTGTGACTATGGTCAAGGACAATATATATCCTTTATGGCCCACTGGGTATATGTGGTTCTAGCCCAGCCACACCAGCAACTTGGACAGGTGATGTGTATTACCACAGAGCAGGCACTACCATTCCTACAACCTGCTACTAACCAATGAGTGACACCAGTAGGCCTTCTGTTTCCAGGTCTGTTTATGGGGTGCTTTGAAACTGCTATGTATTGTATTTCATGCACTGTGCCTAGTTCACCAGCAGGTGGTAGTGTACATGGCAGAGATCTTTAGTCAGAATAGAACTTACCATTCCATTCTCCCCCCTTTTGGGCAGAAGTGGGCTAGTCTAGCTTCCTACCAAGGTAAGGGTCACAGGAAGCTGTAGAGAGAGAGTTGAGAGGGGAGTTGAGAGTTGGAGCTAGACAGTGAAGTAGCATGGCATGGTGAGGGTGCCTTTCGCCACCCCCCCCCCTGGAGGGGCTAGGGAAAGTAGCTCAGAGAGCAGTCCACTCCTGATATATAAAAGGACTTAGTACCCCTGAGAGGGAAGACAGTGCCAAAGATACCCTACTCAGCAAAACGGATCACAGGATACCTTACTCTCATAAGAGAAAGCAGCTGAAGCTGATAGGAACCAGACTGAAGCATTCCTAAACACTGGGACTCGATCGACCCTGGGGGGCCACCCGTTGCAAATGGTGATGCCGCCTGCGTGTTGCAATCATGGGTTTTCTGTGCCAATGTCCCCCTCTGCCTCCTCATCCTCAACCTTGTCCTCAGCCTCCACTGTAGGCACAGTCCTCCAGCATAGCACCTATGCAGAGCACAGAGGTGTCATGCTGTTCTGCATTTGGTCAGCCTGGACGAACTGAGTCACACCGGAAAGGAACTACTCCACGTCATGAACCAAGAAATCGAATCCTGGTTGTCGCCTTGCCAACTGGAGTAGTAACCATAGTCACCGGAAATGAATGATCACGCACCCTACATGTCACAAGTCTTCAATCTGGTTGTCACCTGGTTACTGAAGTCTTGACAATGGCCAGGAAACTGTGCATGCCACGATCACCCTGCAAAACACAGGCTTCTTGACCTGCAAAGGCAGAATGGTGTTCCCCAACATTGCCTCATATGACGTTTCCACGTGTTGGAACTCCACACTCCATATGGTGAACTGACTATATGAGCAGAGGAAGGCCGTGATCAATTTCTTGATTATCCAGACAGACAGGAGCACTCCCCTGTACTCCCTGCTGTAACCACAACGTTAGCCACTAGCAGCTGCCATTTGCTCAGGCCCTTTGAGGAGGGATGACTACTGCCTCTCTACATGATGCACACATCCATATATGAGACTTGCCTGTCATTCTAACGCACAGTTACTGTTTCGCTACCAGAAAGGATTAGCTATGCATTAATGCAATGCACACTGATGTACAGCATGATACACTCTCCTGCAAGTTTTACTGATTTAAAACACTTTGTGACGAATTAATTTGTCCCACAACCAAATTTCTTGGAGACATTCGGCAAAGCTTCTGAATTTAATTTTTTAAAACGTTGCTCATCTATATCAATCATATTAAACCAGCTGTGCATGGGGTAGACGTAGACCACTTTGCCATTAAGTAGAAAAAAATCTTTATCCTACGGTCAATCGGAAAGATCCCTGGATCAGCATTCTAAGGGTCCTTTTACACAGCTGGATGTGGGAACATAACCATCGAGATTAACAATATAATAAGGTTGATTAATGCTTCATCTGGCCTGATTTTCTGACTCCTACACCCTACAGTGCCGGTGCACTCCACATGCCCTTGCTTGCACCCACACAAGCACCTAACATCACGAGCACCCCAACTACCATCAGACAGGAGACCTAGAAGCAGGGTGTGACTCGGGAGAAGAAAGGGTGTCCCCCTCCTTTCATTGGATGGCCCTAGGGAGCAACAGTGTAAAGAAAGCCACTGTGACTGACTTTAACAGCCAGAGCCACCACCAGTGGTGTACTGGTCCGCCCCGGGTGCCAGCTCTCAGGGGGGTGCCATAAGCAATGAGCGCTTCCATCAATACAGATGGAAGCGCTCATTGCTGGAGCGCAGGAGCTGGGTCCTGTCACTCACTGCTCAGCTCCTGCGCTCTTCCGCTCTTTAATTGGTGGTCAGTGGCTTCTCTGCCAGCGCTGCACTAGCCTGACTCGTACAGTGTCAGGACGTAGTGCGCACACTCTGACCTGACGCTGCACTTGCAGCCACCAGCCACAGGGAGGTGCGTGAGTTTAGGGAATTTGTCACAGGGAACACGGTGTAGCCGGTGGTTTTACTCACGGTTAGTTGAATCTTCCCTGGGCCAGTGTGCAGTTGTGTGGAGGGTGGACACGACTTCCCTCGGGGCACACTCAGGATGGTCAGTTGGGGTGCCAGGATGGTCAGTTGGGGTGCCCTTGGTGTTGATTTTGACCGTGTCGGACGGCTGGGTCCTGGTTATTTTGTGACGCCAGTTTCTTTAGGGAGACACACCCTTGTTGACAATAATGAGGAGGCAGTGTTGGGATGAACAAGGAACTTTTACTTTTGCCTTGAGGCAATTCTCCTCATAAGTGCAGTTTGCAGTTATTTCAGTTCTGTCAATCACTTCTCCAATATGGTAAATCAATTGCTGGTGTTGTAATAATTCCTTTTTAAGTTGGTATTTGCTTTAAAGCCTGTTACACTCCTTTCCTTCTTAGCATGTCAATCCACTTGCACTAGTTCTAGCTCTGGATGATTATAGTATATCTTTATAATATTTCAAGGCAGCTATCCGCCATGGCAGGAATTAGTATTTCAGATACATTACTCCCACGGATGCTGTTACTTTCTCTATGAATATCCTCACTACCCTGAGGGTTCTCAGTGGGGAAAAATACAACTTGTACCTGGTTGTAAAGTCCACGTCCAGGTGCATTAAGCTTCTCCTGATCACCCCATGCTCCTCCTCTCATGTACGAAATGAAATTGGTCCCTTCAGAGAAAGAATAGGGGAAGCAGAGCAACGGATTAGTACTATGGAGGACGAAATGTCCAATATGAAGAAAGAAATAGTGGCAATAAGAAATGAGAATAAGGCCCTGAGAATAAAGGTCATGGACCTGGAGGACAGGTCCAGGAGATCAAATCTGAGATTGATGGGGTTCCCTGAAGGCTCAGAGGGGAAAGACATTGTTTTATTCATTCAGAATTGGTTACGGGAGGCTGTGGGCCAGGAAAACTTGTCTGGTCATTTTTCGGTGGAGAGAGCCCATAGAGTCCCCTCTAAGCCTCCGTTGGTGGGGGGTCTTCCCCGCCCTATAATAGTGAAGCTGTTAAGCTTTCAAGATAGAGTTAACATTCTGAGGAAGAATAGGGCGGTTGGGGATCTCAGATTTAATGGCCAAAAATCTCTATTTATCAGGACTTTGCATTAGAAACTCAAAAAAGTAGAGCTACTTTCACTCAGGTCAAAAAGAGATTAGCGGTGAATGGTTTGAAATATGCCTTGCTATTTCCAGCTCGCCTCCGGATTGAGTATCAGGAACGTACTTGTTTTTTTTTAACTCCGGCTGACGCAACTAGTTGGATGGACAACAAAGGGTTAAAATGATTTGTACAGGGGTTATAGCTGGTTAGCTCAGTAGAGAGACTCAGGTTTGGGTTCCAAATCGAGTCACTTGTGGGGTGGGGGGTTGGGGGGGGGTTGGCCTGCCAGGGGAGGGTTTTTTTTTTTTTTTTTTTTTTTTTTTAATATTATATTTATGTATGCGGGGTAAGGATAAAAGGCTAAGATAATCAATAACACTAACATTTTGGTATGGAATGTGAGAGGAGTAAGGGAGCGACACAAGAGGACAGCGGTGTTTGATTATGTTAGAAAATATTTACCGGGAATTGTTTGTTTGTTAGAATCACATATGACGGCTGACCTGACTTATACGTTAGGCAGGAAGTGGTGTAAATCACAATATCATTCCCTTTATTCAGAATATTCTAGGGGAGTGTCAATATTGGTACACGAGCGGGTTCATTGGAAAGTATATGCAAAACTTATAGATACGGAAGGTAGATTTATTTTTTTTCACTGTAAACTGAGTGGCACGGATTGTATTCTGGCCTTTGTTTATAACCCCCCTCCATTTAATTTTAAGGTGTTTTCTATATTGTTTAACTTTTGTGAAGGGAGAGACAGTTGTCCAATATTGGTAATGGGGGACCTTAATGCCGTAATGAATGAAAGAGTGGACAGATTGAGAACCACCACTCCAAAATACCTCCCAGAGGTTTCTCCTTTGCAAAAGATGATATCCGAGATGGGGCTCCGGGATGTTTGGAGATGTAGAAATCCGGTAGCTGAAATATACTCTTGCTGGAATAAGACTAGTAAGACCATGTCTAGAATTGACCTGGTCTTGGGGAATGATAGGTCGTTTAAATGGCTAGGTAAGATTCAATATTTGACCAGGACGCTATCAGACCACTCGCCCTTATTGGTCGAATTTAAGGGTGCAATAAGCTATAATAGGGGTAGGATAAAAATTGGTGCATACTGGTTCTCTTTAATAGCAGATAAAAATAAAATCGAGAAAGACATAAGTGAAGTTATGGAACTCAATTGGAACACTGCCTCGGACTTAATTGTCTGGGATACTGTTAAGGCAGTTATAAGAGGCAGGTATGTGGGTATTATCCATAGCACAAGGAAAAAATTTCGAGAGAAGGAGGATCAATTGAGGAAAAAGGTTAAGCTCGATGAGGAGAAATATAAGAGCCACCCCCTTCCGGAAACGGAAAAACAGTTGAGTTATTCTCAGGCTGAGTTGAATCAATATCTCCTTTCTAAGGCCAGAAACCAAAATATGTTAAGAGGTATAAAATTCCATAAGGAATCGGGTAAGCCAAATAGAGGCCTAATGACCTTGATACAGGGGCAAGATGGAATGAAAACTATAGGTGCTATTAGAACCCGAGAGGGCAGTTTGGTAACTGAACCATTGAAAATAGCGGACGTCTTCTCCGGTTACTATCAGAAATTGTATGCATCGGATTCTAAGTATTCGAGGGCTAATCTTGATAAATTTTTGGATCGGATCCCCTTTCCCGTTATTACAGAGTCCGATAGACGACTTCTGAACCTCCCAATAACTGCGTTGGAGCTTAAAGAAACGCTCCTCTCTATTAAGGGTAATACATCCCCGGGCACGAACGGGCTCCCCTTTCGGCTCTACCGAGAGCATAGTGACATACTGCTACCGGCTTTGGAGAGAGTATTTTTGGCATCGGTGGAGAGGGGGGAATTACCGGATTCAATGAGAGTTGCTGAAATTATTATGATTCATAAGGAGGGGAAGGATCCTCTAGATATCGAGTCTTATAGGCCGATTTCCCTCCTCAACACCGACGTCAAGATTTATGCAAAACTTTTGGCCAATAGGCTCTTGAAAGTAATCGGCAGAATGATTGGTGAGGACCAATCAGGGTTTATTCCTGGAAGGGTGATTAAAACTAACCTTGATAGGCTATTTAGTAACATGCAGTTTGCGAGGAGGGGGGGGCCCCACTCCATCCTGTCACTGGACGCGACCAAGGCGTTTGACAGGGTGGAGTGGGAGTTCCTCTGGGAGGTTATGAGAAGATTCGGGATTGGGGATCCTTTCCTTAATATGATAAAAGTCTTGTATAATAAGGTCCAGGCATATGTGAATATAGGGGGTTCCTTATCAGAGATGTTTTCGCTTAGTAGAGGTACAAGACAGGGCTGTCCCCTCTCCCCGCTGCTCTTTGCCCTGAGTATAGAGCCAATCGCAATTCTACTGAGGGAAAATCCTCGGATCAAGGGCTTTGGGCCGCGGGGAGACAGGGACAGTGTGTCATTATATGCGGACGACGTCCTCTTGTTCCTGGCTGACCCCTCGCAGTCCCTCTCGGAGGTTATTCATATTTTTCAGGAAACTGGTTCATTTTCTGGTATAGCTATAAACTGGCAAAAATCGGTGCTCCTGCCAGTGGGGGGAGAAGATATATCTGTCAGCCAAGGCGTTAGGGTATGGGAGCAGGGATAATTTTAAGTATCTGGGGATTTTTGTTTCTGGGAGGATCGGGATTTTCATAGTTTAAATACTAATAGAGTCCTGGGACTTCTGGAGGCAAAAGAACGGGTATGGAATAAACTAAAGATCTCTAGGGCTGATAAAATAATTCTTATAAAGTCTGTGCTCCTTCCTAAACTGCTGTACGTCTTTGGTTGCTCCCCATTGTGGATGGATGAGGGGATATTCCGAAGAATTAGAAGAATATTCAATTATTTAATATGGGGTAGGAAGCGGGTTCGCATTAGGCAGGAGGTTTTATGTCAAGGTAAAGAGAAGGGGGGGCTTTCCTTCCCAGATGTAAAGGTTTATTTTCTTGCCTCACAGTTATACTTCTTGGCTAATTGGCAACGGAGTGATTTCCTCGTTTACTTAACTAATAGAACAGAAGGGGATCCACATGATATATTCCAGTGGTTAGAAATGAATCAAAGTGGTAAAGATTGGGAGTGGTCCCCTTTGGCTGGAAAATACCTGAAGTTATGGGGGGAGCTGAAAGGACTGCTGAGGAGGGGTGGGGTGATGGATTTCGCACCGCTCTTCTTCAACAGAAACCTACAGGCGGTATATGACTTGGGGGAGTTGAGGTGTCAGAAAATAACTGGCAATATCGAGGTAGGTAAAATACTATATAATAAAAAGTTAGTCGGTTGGGAACACTTTCGGGAGTCCTTTCAGCTTCCCCGAGGACTCTGGATGGATTATGTCAAAATCAAGTTTGCACTAGATAAGATCTATGGGAAGGGAGAGGTAACTATAGTCGACTCTGTTGGCCTTATAGAGGATCTAAGAAGAGACAGATTTAAAAATAGAGTGGTCTCTAGAATATATACACGGCTGATGGAGTACTGTGAGGTCAGATTTAAGTGTGTGGATTCCTGGGAGGAGGAGCTGGGGGTGTTCGGGGAAATCCAATGGAACAGAGTATTCCAAAATATAAATAGGGTATCAAAAGCAGGTAATCATCGCCTGATTCAGTTTAATATAGTCCACAGATTGTACTATACGCCGAAATTACTTAGTAAATTCGGGAAGACTAGGAAGTCGGCTTGTCCAAGATGTGAGGAGTCGGAAGCAGATATGGTTCATATGTTCTGGTCCTGCAATAAGTTGACGAAATTCTGGAAGGAAGTTTACTTGAGGACTGAGAACAAGCTACAGTTGAAGTTTGTTCCCACCTTTCAATGTGTAGTCTTAGGGGATGACTCGCAAGTCAGGTCCTCAATGAAATTAAAAGTAAGATTGCAGCAAGCCCTGTTTGTGGCAAGACTAATGATAGCTCGTGGTTGGATTTCCTCGGAGACCCCCAGTATTCTTGAATGGGAACGGTTGATATCTATATACGGCTAGGAGGTCGCTGGGTTGAGGGGAGGGACTTCTTTCCTTCACCCCAGTCTCCCCTTTATAAGTATTTATTGTAATTTTCCTTTTTTTTTTTTTTTTTTTTTCTTTTTTTCTTCTTCCCCTGGCAGGAAAGGGGTGGGGGGGATGGGTTGGGTGATAATAGACTGTGTAATGTTTATATTGTGTTTTATTAATATGTATATTATATATTAATGGAAAAGTAAAATAAATAATAAAAAAAAAAAAAAAAGCTTCTCCTGATCACGTCAGTGCTGACAAAGTCCAATAACCATTGGAATGGTGTTCACCTCAGTCAGGCTCGCTTTATCCAGTTAGTTGCTCAGATACTAGCGGCTTAGAAATCGTAAATGCCATCATGGGATCCTGACTTGGCCAGAGCCAGGGAAAATGGCAGCCTCAAGCTGGATGACTGCTCCTACTCTCCTCCTGCTCTTAACTTGAGTTGCTTCTCCTCTCAACTACTAACTACTAACTCCCCACACTGCTGGTTTCCTGTTACTAGGCTTTATATACAAAGGCATGACAGCACCATCTAGTGGTGGTTAGGATTATTACAACACTCAGCCATAAAGGTTTTTCCTATACATTACAAACATTATTCTAGTAGCATACATAATGATAACATGACATGGGATGACATGGCTATATAAAATACAGTTTGTAGTGTCCCTTTCACACGACAAGTGGGACACTGCACACGTAGTCAGGTGAGAGTGCAGCGCCGGCAGAGAAGGCAGAGGAGCGCCTGAGCGGAGCTGCTGCGCAGGAGAGGTAAGTTTTTTATTTTTTTCTGATGGGGGCAGGGTGGGCTGATCTGAGGTCTGAAGGGGGCACAATAAGCTGATCTGAGGTCTGATGGGGGCACAATAAGCTGATCTGTGGTCCGATGGGGACACAATGGGCTGATCTGAGGTCTGCAGGGGGCACAGTGGGCTGATCTGAGGTCTGATGGGGGCACATTCTGCTGATCTGAGGTCTGATGGGGGCACAATACGCTGATCTGAGGTCTGATGGCGGCATAATACGCTGATCTGAGGTCTGATGGGGGCACAATAAGCTGATCTGAGGTCTGATGGGGGCAGAGTGAGCTGATTTGAGGTCTGATGGGGGCACAATGGGCTGATCTGAGGTCTGCAGGGGGCACAGTGGGCTGATCTGAGGTCTGATGGGGGCACATTCTGCTGATCTGAGGTCTGATGGGAGCCCAATACGCTGATCTGAGGTCTGATGGGGGCACAATACGCTGATCTGAGGTCTGATGGCGGCATAATACGCTGATCTGAGGTCTGATGGGGGCACAATAAGCTGATCTGAGGTCTGATGTGGGCAGAGAGAGCTGATTTGAGGTCTGATGGGGGCACAATGGGCTGATCTGAGGTCTGATGGGGGCACAATAAGCTGATATGAGGTCTGATGGGGGCACAGTAGGCTGATCTGTGGTCTGATGGGGGCACAATGGGCTGATCTGAGGTCTGATGGGGGCACAATAAGCTGATATGAGGTCTGATGGGGGCACAGTAGGCTGATCTGTGGTCTGATGGGGGCACAATGGGCTGATCTGAGGTCTGATGGGGGCACAATGGGCTGATTTGAGGTCTGATGGGGGCACAATGGGCTGATCTGAGGTCTGATGGGGCACAGTGGGCTTATCTGAGGTCTGATGGGGCACAGTGGGTTGATCTGAGGTCTGATGGGGGCACAATGGGCTGATCTGAGGTCTGATGGGGGCACAATGGGCTGATCTGAGGTCTGATGGGGGCACAATGGGCTGATCTGAGGTCTGATGGGGGCACAATAAGCTGATATGAGGTCTGATGGGGGCACAGTAGGCTGATCTGTGGTCTGATGGGGGCACAATGGGCTGATTTGAGGTCTGATGGGGGCACAGTGGGCTGGTCTGAGATCTGATGGGGGGGCACAATAAGCTGATCTGAGGTCTGATGGGGGCACAATAAGCTGATTTGAGGTCTGATGGGGGCACAGTGGTCTGATCTGAGGTCTGATGGGGCACAGTGGTCTGATCTGAGGTCTGATGGGGGCACAGTGGTCAGATCTGAGGTCTGATAGGGGCACAGTGGGCTGATCTGAGGTCTGATAGGGGCACAATGGGCTGATCTGAGGTCTGATGGGGCACAATGGGCTGATCTGAGGTCTGATGGGGGCACAATGGGCTGATCTGAGGTCTGATGGGGGCACAATGGGCTGATCTGAGGTCTGATGGGGGCACAATGGGCTGATCTGAGGTCTGATGGGGGCACAATGGGCTGATCTGAGGTCTGATGGGGGCACAATAAGCTGATATGAGGTCTGATGGGGGCACAGTAGGCTGATCTGTGGTCTGATGGGGACACAATGGGCTGATCTGAGGTATGATGGGGGCACAATGGGCTGATTTGAGGTCTGATGGGGGCACAGTGGGCTGGTCTGAGATCTGATGGGGGGGCACAATAAGCTGATCTGAGGTCTGATGGGGGCACAATAAGCTGATCTGAGGTCTGATGGGGGCACAGTGGTCTGATCTGAGGTCTGATGGGGGCACAGTGGTCTGATCTGAGGTCTGATGGGGGCACAGTGGTCTGATCTGAGGTCTGATGGGGGCACAGTGGTCTGATCTGAGGTCTGATGGGGGCACAGTGGTCTGATCTGAGGTCTGATGGGGCACAGTGGTCTGATCTGAGGTCTGATGGGGGCACAGTGGTCAGATCTGAGGTCTGATAGGGGCACAGTGGGCTGATCTGAGGTCTGATGGGGGCACAATGGGCTGATCTGAGGTCTGATGGGGGCACAATGGGCTGATCTGAGGTCTGATGGGGGCACAATGGGCTGATCTGAGGTCTGATGGGGGCACAATGGGCTGATCTGAGGTCTGATGGGGGCACAATGGGCTGATCTTAGGTCTGATGGGGGCACAATAAGCTGACATGAGGTCTGATGGGGGCACAGTAGGCTGATCTGTGGTCTGATGGGGGCACAATGGGCTGATCTGAGGTATGATGGGGCACAATGGGCTGATTTGAGGTCTGATGGGGGCACAGTGGGCTGGTCTGAGATCTGATGGGGGCACAATAAGCTGATCTGAGGTCTGATGGGCGCACAGTGGGCTGATCTGAGGTCTGCTGGGGACACAACGGGCTGATTTGAGGTCTGATGGGGGCACAATGGGCTGATCTGAGGTCTGATGGTGGCACAATGGGCTGATCTGAGGTCTGATGGGGGCACAATGGGCTGATCTGAGGTCTGATGGGGGCACAATAAGCTGATATGAGGTCTGATGGGGGCACAGTAGGCTGATCTGAGGTCTGATGGGGGCACAATGGGCTGATCTGAGGTATGATGGGGGCACAATAGGCTGATTTGAGGTCTGATGGGAGCACAGTGGGCTGGTCTGAGATCTGATGGGGGCACAATAAGCTGATCTGAGGTCTGATGGGCGCACAGTGGGCTGATCTGAGGTCTGCTGGGGGCACAACGGGCTGATTTGAGGACCATTACAGGTCCTTATTATTTCTGGGAGCACTACTGGAGGCACTATGGGAAAAATGGTTTCTATTATGGGGAATTATTACTACTACCAGTTGTGCTATTGGGGGTGTTACTATTATTAGTACAATATGGAGGGCACTACTGCTAAAAGGGCTACTTGTGGAGCATTATCACTATTGGGGCACTATTACTAATGAGGGCACTCTGGGAGATAATTATTACTATCAGTGGTACTTTGGGGAGCACTGTAACTATATGGGGTCCTACCTATATTACACTGTTATATCTACAGTATAGTATTTGGGGACATTGGGGAGAACAGTGGTCACAGTATTTTAGGCAGCAGCAGGATAACAGTAAAAGTGGGTAAACTCTGCAGAGAAAAGATGGGGCTGAAAGAAGTGTCATGGCAGTGTGGGCCAAACAGAGAAGATGAGAAAAGAGAACTTCTACATCAGGAAGACGTCACTGGACTTAAGAGGTACAGTATGTGGTGCTGTATGATCTTGTACGTTTGGTATTGGTGAATGTAATGTCCATCCAAATATGTGTCTCCTATTTCTTCAGCAAGAACTTGCCGGTATATGGTATGTTACTGCTGCAGCCAATCACCAATCAGTACTCTAATGCTGAGAACTGGCTGCAGTGGACACATGCCATACACCTGCACATCAGTGTGCACATCACCAGCACTATGACAGATGTGCACACTCACCCATTACATGCCTGTCAGTCTTTGTTTTACGTGGCAGCAGCAATGATGCCAGAAAGTCCAGCGTGTCACAGGCATCATCACTGCAGCCATATAAACAAAGCACTCAATGGCAGGGATGTAACAGCTGAAAATTGTTGATTTCTTTTCCATATGCCATATTTTATTTTTAACTACTGAACAATCCTCTTTATTCTAAGCAGACTACAGAGGTATTTTTACAGTTAGGCTTGCTGCCTTGCACCCGGGGGAGGGTGCCAGAGAAAGTACCCGCCCCGGGTGCCAAATACCCTAGGTACGCCACTGGCCACCACCACTCCCATCCTCTGCTCCAGCTCCTCCTGTGCTGCTGCACAAGTTCCCCCTTGCAATAAGATCATGGGAGCCATTCAGTTGCTTGGCGGCTTGGAGCCTTCTGAAGAATCCCAAGTCAGCCTTAGTAAAGTTCCTATTATGTCCTGCCTAAGTCAGGGCTTAATAGGGACACAGCAATTGTACCATAGACTATAATACTATTTGATTGCAGTCTATAAGAGATGGGGGGAGGAGAATTAAAATAAAGTTAGAAAAAGTGAAAAAATCTATTTAAAAAAATGTAAAAAAAATAAATAAATAATAATAATCATCCCGTTTCCCTATTTCACAACTAAAAGTACATTTAAAACATAAAAATCATTGGTATCTCTGCTTCTGAAAATGCATTTTAAAATACAAAAGTATTTACCCTGTACGGCGAACACCGTCATGGAAAAAAAATATTAAAATGCCTGAATCACTGATTTGGTAAATTGAATAAAATTGATCATAAATTCACATATACCTCAAAATAGTTACACCTAGCCCCGAAAAAATAAGAGCCCTCACAAAGCTCCGTAGATAGAAATACAAAAAGTTATTGGTGTCAGCATAAGGCAATGCTTAGAAATGTTTTTTTATTTAATTAAAAGAACAGTATTAAAACATAATAAAAGCAATATAAATTTGGTATTGTTGTAATTGTGCTGACCTACAGAATAAAGGCCATGGGGGAATTCAGAAAAGACAAGCATTTTACGACAGCCTTTGGTATCCTTTGCATAACTTAATTTATGATGAATCCTCTGTCAGCCCGTGCACCTAAAATGAAAGCTATAAGCTGGGGTAGATATCAGTCATCAGGGCCGGCCTTTGGGGTGTGCGACCCGTGCGGTTGCACAGGGCGCTTCACTCCCGGCCACTTAAGGGGGCGCCCTGCCAGAGCGCCCCCTTAATGGCCCGGCCGTGCCCTGCAAGTGCCGCACAGTTGGGGGCGGCAGTGGGGCAGAGGGAGATGAGCGCTTCCGTTGTGGAAGCGCTCATCTCCATAGTCTGCCTTTGGAGATGCGGAGCAGGGGAGGGAGAGGCGTCTCCCCTGACCGTTCCTCTGATACGCTGCAGGCCCTAGGCCTGCAGCCTATCAGAGGCCAGCTCAGGCGGCGCGATGACGTCATCGCGCCGCCTGAGCCGTACAGCACGGGACACAGGCCGGAAGAGGCCTGCATCGCATCGCTGCCGGCTCCATGGAGGTAAGTAAGTGTTTATTTTTTTTTTATGGGGGCATTTTTATTGGCACATAGGGGCATTTTACTGGCACATGGGGGCATTTTACTGGCATATGGGGGCACTGGGGGCATTTTTACTGGCACATAGTGGCATTTTACTGGCACATGGGGGCACTGGGGGCATTTTACTGGCACTGGGGGCATTTTACTGGCACAAGGGGGGCACTGGGGGCATTTTTATTGGCACATGGGAGCATTTTTACTGGCACTGGGGCATTTTTACTGGCACTGGGGCATTTTTACTGGCACATGGGGCATTTTTACTGGCACATGGGGGCACTGGGGGCATTTTACTGGCACTGGGGGGCATTTTACTGGCACTGGGGGCATTGTTACTGGCACATGCGGGCACTGGGGGCATTTTTACTGGCACTGGGGGCATTTTACTGGCACTGGGGCATTTTTTACTGGCACATGGGGGCACTGGGGGCATTTTACTGGCACTGGGGGCATTTTACTGGCACTGGGGGCATTTTTACTGGCACTGGGGCATTTTTACTGGCACTGGGGCATTGTTACTGGCACATGGGGGCACTGGGGGCATTTTTACTGGCACTGGGGGCATTTTTACTGGCACTGGGGGCATTTTTACTGGCACATGGGGGCACTGGGGGCATTTTTCTGGCACATGGGGGCACTGGGGCATTTCTTACTGGCACATGGGGGCACTGAGGCATTTCTTACTGGCACATAATTTGGGGGGCATCTATGGGGGTGGGACACTTTTTACTGGCACATGATTTTGGGGGGGAATCAATGGGGGGGAACTTCTGGCACATTATTGGGGGGCACTTCTTACTGGCACATTGGAAGCATTATTACTTCTGGGGCACAGTGGGGACATTAGTACTGTTGGGGGCACTATTACTAACAAGTGCACTCTGGCAGAGAATTATTAGTTGGGACTTGTGGGGGGCCCTATTACTGTGGGGGCACCCTGGCACAGTATCAGCGCAGTTATTTCTGGGGAGCGTTATGTTTACTATATTACTGGGCGCACTATTACGGAATACTATTTGCTGGGCTCTGTTATTTTAGGACACAGTGTAAACTAAGATTTTTTTTTGTCAAACTGCAGAGATGAGAAATGGCTGAAAAATGGCGTCTGGTCTGAAAGGAGAAGATGAGGAAAGAGAAGATCTATATTAGAGGAGACGTCACTGGATGTATGAGGTATGTGCGCTATATTAGGTTACATTTCAATATAGAAAGCTATAAATACAGTGCAGAGATATATAGTGTGATATAGAACAGTATAGAGAGCTATAAATACATATATATATATACTGTCTTACTCTACCTACCTATATCACTCTATATATCTCTGCACTGTATTTATAGCTCTATACTGTATGACGTTAGTACTGTCACTCGTGGGGGGCGTGCCGAGAGAAAGTTTCGCACAGGGCGCCATCTACCCTAAGGCCGGCCCTGTCAGTCATCAATTGCAACTGGCATAATCGGTAATAAATGTTCTGGGGCCGATGACCACCCCCTGCCAAGTCCCCTTTCTCAGAAAGTGGCCAGAGCAGTGTACAAACACAACTTTGTCTAGATATAGGTACAATGGCATTTAAAAATTCATAAACCTGGAATTTGCTACTTTTTTACGCCAGAAAATTGGCATACGTAGGCCACCATTAGATTAGAAAGAGATGGGTTCGACATATCTTATGCGTATTTGTACCTTAAAGGGGTTGTCCAAGGGTGAAAATTCTTTATGAACAGCTCAGAATGGCATAATAATCAAATAATAAAAGGGATACTGACGCTCACCAATCCTCCGTCGCTCCCTTTCTGATGCTTACCAGGTAGGGGTGCAACTAACCTTTCTGCTGGCTGAGGAAAACTGAAATGGCGCCCCCTCCATGCCAATTTCTTAACGTAACCCCTTTGCCACAATGAAAGCGCTAATTGCCCATGGCTATTCCGCTGCCCCCCTCTTGTTCCAGCCTGGTGCTTCCTGAGGCGATCGCCTCACTTGGCCTCATTGGTGGTGCACCCCTGTTACCAGGACACCACTGGTCTACTACCTCCTGGTCCCAGCGCACAGGAAATGTCTGGAGATACCTGCTCAGCCAATCACTGCTGTGATGTTTTTCCCTTAGTTACAGCTGTTTTAACCTCTACAATATGAGGATCTTCTCGAGATGGCTCCTCTGCCAGTTCTCTGAGGCCAAAACTGCCTTCCCTCACTTCACATACACACTTCCTTTATCCAGAAGCTTCCTGCCAGCCAATCAGATTTGATTACTGAGAGACACACCTCCTCACTCTGTCTTCTGTTTATACTAAAGGGTAGACAGACAAGCCCTAGCAACAGTTTTTTTAAGGGACCAGTGGACATTAATTAAAGCTGTTATTATAAAAGGTGATTACAGATCTTTTGACAATCAGGTATACATGCCTAGCTCTAATAAACTAGCAAATAAAAAATATGACGGTTACACTTTAATGTCACTCGGTCCTTATTGATTGACAGTATAATTGGGTCTATCAGGTTCTGTCAAGGTTATCGAGAAAATCATTGCAAATTCAAAAAATAGATGGTGTTTCCAACAGAACATGGCAGAGGCACAAGACAGCAGTGTAAACAGAGCCTTAAAGAAATAGCACCCCTAGTGGTCAAAAGAATTAATATTAGAGCACTGGCTGGTTTTGCATGCTTTGCCTTACAGTAACATTCTGTCATGCTTGGACCTGGTGCATCCCTAATAACTAATAAAGCGCTGCTCTGTTTTCAAACTTGGCTATACTTATACATTAATATTCCAGTTATTGTGGTTTCCATTGTGCTTAAGTTTTTTTAGTCAAATAGTATTTTTTTTAAATATGAAAGCTATTAACAATGTAACTATGTAACTAATTCTAAGAAAGTTCATAAAATTGTACATTTTTTTTAACTGTAAAATACTTGTATAATAGAAATATGGAAAGCTCCATCTCCTCTAGTGTATTGCTTAAAGGGTTATTCCAGTTGTTAGAAGTTAGGAGGTAACTGATGATAATTAGATGGGTGGGGGTCCTACCAATGGGACCCTCACCAATGACGAGAATGGGAGCCCTGTAGTAATCTGCCTTCTGGATCTTCTGGTCTTCTGCCTGTGGACTTCTTCACTTCTTTAAAGTGTAACTCTCATTCTTTTTTTTTTTATTTGTGTAATGTATAGGGGCAGTGAAACTGACCATTTTTGTAATATACGTTAATTACTGAAACCATATATTTCTATTAGAAAAACATCTCTAAAGTGGCCCATTTTGAGCCTTAGCAACGCTCCTCTGTCTTCTGTTTACATAACACAGTCAGTGTTCAGCAAGCCTCCACTGTTATGTAAACAGAAGACAGAGGAGTGTTGCTAAGGCTGAAAATGGGCCACTTTAGAGCTATTTTTCTAATGCAAATGTACAATTTCAGTAACTAAAGTATTTTACAAAAATGGTCAGTATCACTGCCCTGACACATTACAAGAATAAAAAAAAAAAATGACAGTTACACTTTAAAGGTGCCACCGATCACCTGCTCATTCATCAGATGACAGCATTGCTGATGCAGCGCCCAAAAACCATGGTTGGGAAGCAGATCATCCTGTATAATAACAGGAATCTGCTGCCCAGAAACAATGAATTTATGGGAGGACAAGCAATTGATGTAGCATTCGTGCGGTCGCATACAGCAGGGATGATTGCCGCATGTAAATGAAGCTTTCACCTCCGCTGAAATTCAGGCAATTATCGGAAATGAACGGTTCATTCACGATGGCGTTAAACAGGAAGTTTACATCCAGAAAGCTCAGCTGATTAGCCAAGATCAGGGAGCGAAGGAGTCGGGAGCCAGCAGCAGGAAGCAGGTAAGTATGCTTTCCTTCACAGGTCTGTCCGCAAGGAGGTGTTTGCACAACCCTTTTAAAGGGAACCTGTCATCTTCGAAACACCCCCTGAACTAGAGTAAGCGTTGTATAGTGTAAGTGATGCTGAATCCGAATATGTAAGTTTTATCTTCATACTCACTTCCATTCTGACGCTGTGCTCCCACAAACCTGCAGTAAAATGCACTCACTGGACTCTTCTTTAAGTCCTCTCCATTATGTGAGTGAGCACCGGAGTCCACTGAGTGCATTTTACAGCCGGTTTGTGGGAGCACAGTGTCAGAATGGAAGTGAGTATGAAGATAAAAGTGACATATTCGGATTCAGCATCACTTACACTATACACCGCTTACTCTAGTTCAGGGGGGGTTTCGGAGATGACAGGTTCCCTTTAATGTAAAAATTTGTATTGCAATAAAATATAACCTGCATGATGCTCTATTATCACTCTCAGAAGAGACAGAACCTGCAATAGATCACTAATAGAGGTTCTGAGTTGCGGTTGTGTATTTTGATACAACCTCTTCACATCAAATTAGAGCAATAGGTCAGAAGTATATATTAAGAATATTCTTCGACTTATACCTCTGAATAGGGATGAGCGAATCGACTTCCGATGGTACATCCGAAGTCGATTCACAAAAAACTTTGTTGTAATACTCTACGGAATTCCCGCTCCGTACAGTATTAGAATGTTTTGGCTCCGATGAGCCGAAGTTATTACTTTGCGAAGTCAAGAGAGACTTCATGTAATAACTTTGTGAATGAATTATTACTGTAAAAAACTTGGTACCGAACTCGGATTTGGTTCCGAGGTACTACTTGGAACTGAACCAGAGTTCGGTACAAAGGTTTAAAAAAAACTGTAATAATTAATTCCCAAAATCGGGAGCGGGAACTCTGTACAGTATTACAACAAAGTTTTTTGAAAATCGACTTTGGATGTTTCATCAGTAGTCAATTCACTCATCCTTTCCTCTGAAGCAAGGCTTTGGCATACGTTACTGTCTAGCCAGGCAGTGGCCAATATCGCCTACTGGTCTTACTGAAAAAGTACGCAAGATTAGGGAGGAGTTTTTGATTGTGAAGATTGTTCATGCTTTTTGCCTTCCTGTTTGCTGGGTGTAGCTTATGTACCGTGTATTAGTTTCAACATTCTGTGTATTCCTAGTATTATGTTCTAGCTTATTTTTGTTGTCTGGGACCTGTTGTCCTCCTGCTTTTCATTGTTGTCCATTGTTTCCCTGTGAATTTTGTTTGTCTTCTGCTTGCTAAGGCTACTTTCACATTAGCGTTTTTGCTGGATCCGGCAGAGGTCAGCAAAAATGCTTCCGTCCGTTATGATAATACAACCATCTGCATCCTGATAATACAACCATTATGAACAGATCCGGTTGTATTATCTAACATAGCCAAGACAGATCCGTCATGAACTCCATTGAAAGTCAATGGGGGACGGATCAGTTTTCTATTGTGTCAGATGGTGTCAGAGAAAACAGATCTGTCCCCATTGACTTGCATTGTGGGTCATGCCGGATCCGTTTTGCTCCGCATCCCATGATGGAAAGAAAACTGCGGCATTCTGGGTTTGCTCTCTGGTATGAGAACAGAACGTAATGCATTTTGGTGCACTCCGTTCTGTTTAGTTACGTTTTGTCCCCATTAACAATTAATGGGGACAAAACAAAAACGTTTTATTTTCCGGTATTGAGACCCTATGACGGATCTATATATATATATATATATATATATATATATATATATATATATATATGGTAGAAAAATATTCTACAGTTTTCAAACCACCACCTGAACACTTTTATAATTGCATGTAATTAAAAATTTGTTATAGCCACTGATTTATTCAATGAAATCTATCTGTACAGCGCCACCTGCTGTTTGCTCTTTTTCTAATTTCTCTGTCCTGCTCACTGAGATGGAAGTACATGCTCAGTTCCATCCTTCCATTGGCATTAGCCACAGCAGAAAAGACACTCCCCTGAGCTGCCAGCTTGATATAAATCTAGCAGAGCAATGAATGAGGAGATCTCTGGGTCCATGTGAGGTACAGGGCTGGTTCTAGCTTTGTTAGAAAGAGGTTGTCATGTACTATATGATTTTTTTACATTATTTATGGGATAACCCCTTTAAGGATTGACCATACAGGTGCCAATCGCTTTGTAGTCTTTGCAGACTGTCCTCTATGTGCATGAGGCTTTACCTATATACGTCGAGCACTACTGGGTTAAAGCAGTGATCAGTATACATGTCTGCGCATACTTTTTATAGTATGAGGAATTTTTAATTTTCAATTTTACTTTTTTTTTTCAAATGTTGTACCCAGAAAATAATAAAAAGCATGTGTTGTTTAATCCTGAGTTGGCGTCTCTTCGCTGCAGGAGGTTAATAGTAGCAGACTCGCCTGGCCCTACGGTGCCTCTAGGGACCCCCCTGCTGTGACTGGACGCAAGGCCAGGATTTCTTTTCAAACTTCATTTATTGCTGTAACACATCTGAAGTAAGTAATGTTCTGTGACTTTCTGCTCCATGGCAGCACCTTGAAAGGCTCCATTGTATGCGGAGCACATTCCTACAGCTCTGAACGCATTATGGAGCCTGCAATTAGAATACGGCTAATTTCCGTAGGCCCTCACTTATATAATGAACTTTTATGACCTTAGTATCCAGAGTACACTCATATCTTCTTCATTTTTCACTTAAGGTAAGGATAAGGAAGGATAATAGGCCTCAGAGAGAGAGATGTCGGATGCAGAAGCAGCATTCATACCAAGGCCCTGCTGCCTGAGATGGACCAAATGCCCATCTGCCATTTTAACCCCCTGTTTTGCAGAAGTCCAGCTCCAGCAGTGGGAGGGGGTGGTCTTGCTTTAGATGCTTCTACCTCCTGAATGGTAGCAGCTAGAAATATGCACCTGATCTTTGAAAGCAGACATTCCAAGCTTTCAGACAATACCAAAATGACAGCAATAAGTTCAGAACAGAGAAAGATATCACTGATAGAATTCGGGATACTGTGAGTGCAGCTGAAAATTAAAGTAAAAACAGGTTTTACTCACAATTTTTCCTGACTTGATTTCTAACAGTGATTTCTCCTCTATTGCTTGGACTTTAGCTGTCATTTTGGTCTATAAAAGCCTGGACTGTCAGCTTTCAGACCAGACCAGTTGCATGGTAGCTACTTTTCACACTGCCCGAGCTGGACTCGGAAGGACCGTGGGCAATGAGCACTTTCATTGTGGCATTGGGAGGGGGGCGGAGAGGCGCCATTTCAGTTTTTGCAGAGACTAAATTACTTTTACCATAATGCAGAGTACCTTCCGGAGTGTCCTTCTTCCTTAACTCCACAGTGGTTATTAATTTGTCCTCTGTAACCCACTTGGACAGGGATTCACAGGGGATAAACATAGGGTCTGCCAGACAGCTTGAAGACTCCGGTAGGCCTCAGTTGCATAGTCTTATCTGCTCCCAGGGGCGGATTGGCCATAGACCTTACAGGTAAATTTTCTGGTGGGCCGATGCCCAGGAGGCCCCCTGGGCCCTCCTCACAGTTGGCCAGTGGAAGTTTTTGGGGAAGTATTTTGTGATGGACTGTGGTATTTGGCTCTGTTGGGGTGGTATAATGTGCTACAATATGGTATTGCTGGCCCTGCCTTCCATCAATTTGTACTCTACAACAAAAAGGGGCCACTTTTAGTATTTTTTCCAGGGCCACTTTAAGTTCCAGGCCGCCCTTGTCTGCTGTCTACTACATGTTTCTTCCTCCACTTTAGATGGATGTACCCCAGGACTTTTTTTTATTCAATTAGCCCAATCTATCTTTTAGATCCTTACTTGAAAGGATTCACCCCACGACTATGCATAAACAACATAACAACAGCATAATCATACAAAGCTCACGAAAACCCTTTCTGGTATTTTCCACTAATGGTGCATTACACAACATCCCGGCATCTGCTTTGGAATATTTTTCTGTATTTCACATCCAGAACAATGCATGACTTCCCATTATTACCCTAAGGCTGGGTTCTCATCATCGTTTGGTTTTCTGTTCATCTGATCTGTCAGAAGAACAGAAAATTAAAAAATAGAAAAACAGATTCTTTATTTTGAGCATCCATTATTGGCAGTTCCATCAGAGAACCTGATTTTTTTTTCGACGTGCATGCCGGCGTATGGTGCAGTAACCAGGCTAGATGTAGCAGAATAAACGTTTCTCTTTAACTGAAGTGCGAAATAGGAGTTGTAGTACATCCTGCGCTAGCAAAACACAGTTCCTACTATACACTGTGCAATTCTTCCCAGATAACGATGTAAGGATTTAGGCAGAGATGGGGGTTAGGGCCCTCTTCTCTCTATCTGGATAAAGTCTTTTTCTGCCGAATCGATGGCAAACACTAGTACTCTTTCAATGGTGGCTGTAATGTCCATTCAGTGATACAATATTGTAGAGATATGACTGGCCAGGTCATGTCCGGGTGTGAAGAGTGTGTAAACAGTGTCCCTCACTGCAGTAAAGTCTTAGATGCTTTGGTAGCAGGTTACCGTACTTACTCCTTCTCTCCTTCTGTAGATCATGCAGAGATCGGTGAGTCTCTGTAGCTTTTTGGGACTAAGAAGAGATAGCTTAAGGGGGGCCTGAGCAATAGGTTCTAGTTAGCTAATTTCCTGCAAAAGAGCCCCATTGTCCTGTTTGCCAACCTGTGTACAAGTCACTGCCTGTTTCTGGATTTGACCCTTCACTGCCTGACCTTACCTCTGCCTATTGCTCATTTTGGCCCTGAGCTGCCTGCTCTGACCATTTGACTGTTTACTGTATGCTTGCATGTAGCCTGGACTGACCTCAGCCTGTCCATGACCATGGATTTACCTGATTCTTCGGTGCTCCGCACTGCTGTCTCTTGACCTCTGTGAATCAGCTGTCACTTAAACAGAGAATACTCCAGGAGGTAGCAGTGGTTGCCCTGCAGCGGAGTCTAGATCCCTGTATAAGGGTTGAAAGGTGAAGACCAGGGGGCTGCCAGGATAATACCCTTTGGAGCAGCCCTCAGCCAAATATGTTCAGTGACACAGAAGATCCACATTTATAACACATTCATTTGCGCCATAAACTGGTGCAGGGCTGCCATCAGGAATTTCGGGGGCCCCCTACAGGCAAATTTCGCGGGCCCCGCCCCCCCCCCCAGACCTCAGGTCGGCGTCTCGTGCCCCCATCAGACCTCAGGTCGGCGTCTCGTGCCCCCATCAGACTTCAGGTCGGCGTCTCGTGCCCCCATCAGACCTCAGGTCGGTGTCTTGTGCCCCATCAGACCTCAGGTCGGTGTCTTGTGCCCCCATCAGACCTCAGGTCGGTGTCTTGTGCCCCCATCAGACTTCAGGTCAGCGTCTTGTGCCCCATCAGACCTTAGATCAGGGTCTCCCCCCCCCCATTAGACCTCAGGTTGGCGTCTTGTGCCCCCATCAGACCTACATCCCCCAGGTTGCAATGCAGAAGTACAGAAGATGACCTTATTCAATAATGACCCAGAGCTGGAGATGAAAATACAAGCAAAATGACCCTTCAGACTGGGCTGGCTGGGGCAAGTTACTTACTGCACCGCGTTGCTGGGCTGCTGTCGCTGCACCTGCCACTAAGATGGCGCCGCCTCAGTCTTCATCTCTCTCTTGCGCTTCAGCTGTCTCCTCCTCTGCTGGTGGCGGTGGGAAGGAGGAGACAGCTGAAGCGCGGCAAGGAGGTAGGCGGCACCCGCTGAGCAGCGGAGAAGACTGTGGCTGGGCACTGTTAAAGGGCAGTGGGGTGAGTGAGGACTCGGAGCTGGCATTAAAGCGGCTCAGTGGGACGGGACTCGGGAGGGAGCAGCAAAAATAAAAAATGAATTAAAAAAAAAGCCAGCGGCTGAGTGGGCCCCCCAAGGAGCAGGGGCGTAGCTAAAGGCTCATGGGCCCTGGTGAAAGAGTTCAGCTTGGGCCCCCCCCCCCCGGCTACATTCACACGCATATTTTGCGGCTCAGATGCGGACCCATTCACTTCAATGAGCACTGTGTGCTGTCCGCATCTGTATGTCCATTCCTATTTTTGTCCGTTTTGCGGACAAGGATAGGCATCGTTACAGTGGATCTGCAAAAAAAAACGGATGTCATACGGAACATCATCCTTTTTTTGCGGATCCGCAATTTGCAGACTGCAAAACACAACGTTCGTGTGAATGTAGCCTAATCCAGCGCCCCATACCTCTTACATCCAGTATAATACAGCGCCCCATACCTCGTACATCCAGTATAATACAGTGCTCCATACCTCTTACATCCAGTATAATACAGCGCCCCATACCTCGTACATCCAGTATAATACAGCGCCCCATACCTCTTACATCCAGTATAATACAGCGCCCCATACCTCGTACATCCAGTATAATACAGCGCCCCATACCTCTTACATCCAGTATAATACAGCGCCCCATACCTCTTACATCCAGTATAATACAGCGCCCATACCTCTTACATCCAGTATAATACAGCGCCCCATACCTCTTACATCCAGTATAATACAGCGCCCATACCTCTTACATCCAGTATAATACAGCGCCCCATACCTCTTACATCCAGTATAATACAGCGCCCCATACCTCTTACATCCAGTATAATACAGCGCCCCATACCTCTTACATCCAGTATAATACAGCATACCTCTTACCTTACATCCAGTATAATACAGCCCATACCTCTTACATCAGTATAATACAGCGCCCATACTCTTACATCCAGTATAATACAGCGCCCCATACCTCTTACATCCAGTATAATACAGCGCCCCATACCTCTTACATCCAGTATAATACAGCGCCCCATACCTCTTACATCCAGTATAATACAGCGCCCCATACCTCTTACATCCAGTATAATACAGCGCCCCATACCTCTTACATCCAGTATAATACAGCGCCCCATACCTCTTACATCCAGTATAATACAGCGCCCCATACCTCTTACATCCAGTATAATACAGCGCCCCATACCTCTTACATCCAGTATAATACAGCGCCCATACCTCTTACATCCAGTATAATACAGCGCCCCATACCTCTTACATCCAGTATAATACAGCGCTCCATACCTCTTACATCCAGTATAATACAGCGCCCCATACCTCTTACATCCAGTATAATACAGCGCCCAACCTCTTACCATATAATACAGCGCCCCATCTCTACATCCAGTATAATACAGCGCCCCATACCTCTTACATCCAGTATAATACAGCGCCCCATACCTCTTACATCCAGTATAATACAGCGCCCCATACCTCTTACATCCAGTATAATACAGCGCCCCATACCTCTTACATCCAGTATAATACAGCGCCCCATACCTCTTACATCCAGTATAATACAGCGCCCCATCCCTTACATCCAGTATACAGCCCCATACCTTATCCAGTTACAGCGCCCCATACCTCTTACATCCAGTATAATACAGAGCCCCATACCTCTTACATCCAGTATAATACAGCGCCCCATACCTCGTACATCCAGTATAATACCAGCGCCCCATACCTCTACATCCAGTATAATACAGAGCCCCATACCTCTTACATCCAGTATAATACAGCGCCGCATACCTCTTACATCCAGTATAAATACAGCGCCCATACCTCTTACATCCAGTATAATACAGCGCCCCATACCTCTTACATCCAGTATAATACAGCGCCCCATACCTCTTACATCCAGTATAATACAGCGCCCCATACCTCTTACATCCAGTATAATACAGCCCCCCATACCTCGTACATCCAGTATAATACAGCGCCCCATACCTCTTACATCCAGTATAATACAGCGCCCCATACCTCGTACATCCAGCGTCGTCTCCTCTAATATAGATCTTCTCTTTCCTCATCTTCTCCTTTCAGACCAGACGCCATTTTTCAGCCATTTCTCATCTCTGCAGTTTGACAGAAAAAAATCTTAGTTTACTACTAAGTTTACTAGTTTACTACCCCCAATAATGTGCCAGAAGTGCCCCCAAAATTTCACCCCAATAATGTGCCAGTAGTCCCCACCCATAGATGCCCCCCAAATTATGTGCCAGTATGAAGCACCCCAATAATGCACCATAAGTTCCCCCCATTGATTCCCCCCAAATCATGTGCCAGTAAAGTGTCCCACCTCCATAGATGCCCCCCAAATTATTTTCCAGTAAGAAATGCCCCCCAAATTATGTGCCAGTAAGAAATGCCCCTAGTGCCCCCATGTGCCTGTAAGAAATGCCCCCAGTGCCAGTAAGAATGCCCCCCAGTGCCAGTAAAAATGCCCCCCAGTGCCCCCATGTGCCATTAAGAAATGCCCCCAGTGCCCCCATGTGCCTGTAAGAAATGCCCCCAGTGCCAGTAAGAATGCCCCCCAGTGCCATTAAGAAATGCCCCCAAGTGCCCCCATGTGCCAGTAAAAATGCCCAGTGCCCCCATGTGCCAGTAAGAAAATGCCCCCAGTGCCAGTAAAAATGCCCCCAGTGCCAGTAAAAATGCCCCCAGTGCCCCCATGTGCCAGTAAAATGCCCCAGTGCCCCCATGTCCCAGTAAAAATGCCCCCAGTGCCCCATGTGCCAGTAAAAATGCACCCAGTGCCCCCATGTGCCAGTAAAAATACCCCAGTGCCCCCATGTCCCAGTAAAAATGCCCCCAGTGCTCCCATGTCCCAGTAAAAATGCCCCAGTGCCCCCATGTGCCAGTAAAAATGCTCCCAGTGCCCCCATGTGCCAGTGAAAATGCCCCCAGTGCCCCCATGTGCCAGTAAAAATGCGCCCAGTGCCCCATGTGCCAGTAAAAATACCCCCAGTGCCCCCATGTCCCAGTAAAAATGCCCCAGTGCCCCCATGTGCCAGTAAAATGCCCCCAGTGCCCCCATGTGCCAGTAAAAATGCCCCCAGTGCCCCCATGTGCCAGTAAAATGCCGCCAGTGCCCCCATGTGCCAGTGAAAATGCCCCCAGTGCCCCCATGTGCCAGTGAAAATGCCCTAATGTGCCAGTGAAAATGACCTCAGTGCCCCATGTGCCCGTAAAAATGCCCCCAGTGCCCGTAAAAATGCCCCCAGTGCCCCAATAAAGCTCAGGTCCGCAATTTCAGCAATAAAAAAAAACCAAAACCCTTATACTTACCTCCATCAGGCTGGCAGCGATGCGATGCAGGCTTCTTCCGGCCTGTGTCCCGCGCTGTACGGCTCAGGCGGCGCGATGACGTCATCGCGCTGCCTGAGCCGGCCTCTGATAGGCTGCAGGCCTAGTGCCTGCAGCCTATCAGAGGAACGGGCAGGGGAGACGCCTCTCCCTCCCCTGCCCCGCAGTACAGGCATCTGTATCGCCGTCCTGAGGACGGCGATACAGATGACTATGGAGATGAGCGCTTCCACAATGGAAGCGCTCATCTCCCTCTGCAGGGCCGCGCCGCACCGCCAATTAGGCAAGCTTAGGGGCCCCCTAGCTTAGGGGCCCGGTCGCAACTGCGACTGCTGCGACCCCTATAGCTACGCCACTGCCGAGGAGCTCAGGGCCCCGGCACATGCCCGGGTTTGCCGGGTGCTGACGCCGGCCCTGTGCCCGGGCCCCCCACAGCAGGTTCTGCGCCCGGGCCCCCCACAGCAGGTTCTGCGCCCGGGCCCCCCACAGCAGGTTCTGCTGTACCCCCCTGATGGCGGCCCTGAACTGGTGTACATGTTTTAGACACTTTATGAGTTTCACTTTAAACGTCATGATGCTGGATATTTCTTTCAATTTGCTTGTGTAGCTTGGAGGAAAATGAGCCTGACCTAGCTAGACAAATCTGCAATACTGTGGATAGGTAATAAGCTGTTGTAATGGCACAGCCCCTTTAACCCCCTAACTGTTTTGCCCGAGTCCAGCTCCAGCAGTGGGAAAAGTAGCTAAGTGGAGGGTGAGGGCTGCTTTAGAAGCTGCTACCTTCTGAATGGTAGCAGCTAGAAACATGCAACTGATCTTGTTTGAAAGCAGACATTCCAAGCTTTCAGACAGCAATATGGTCAGGACAGAGAAAGATACCACTGATAGAAATCGGGATGCTGTGAATGCAACTGAAAATGAAAGTAAAAACAGGTTTTACTTGCAATTATTCCCAACTTGATTTCTAACAGTGATTTCTCCTCTGTTGCTTGGACTTTAGCTTTTGGTATTCTATGAAAGCCTGGACTGTCAGCTTTCAGACAAGACCAGTGCATGTTTCTAGCTGTTACCTTTGAGGAGATATCACCATCTAAAGCAGCCCTCTTCCCTCCAGTTAGCTACTTTTCACACTGCCCGCGCTGGACTCGGGCAAAACAGTTAGGTGGTTAAAGAGATTATTAAAAAAAAAAATAAGCCAAAAATCACTGTCATAGGCGAACAAAAAAAAAAGCACATACTAAAAATGTGATCCTTTCGTTTGGCGGGGGTGGGGGGGCATTACTGTTTTACATTTCAGTAATGCAATAATGGACATATGGAAGGGGGTAAATATTTTTTGCAGTATTACAGCCGTCCTCTTCCCTATGGTTGGTATGTGGCCAATATGTATGACATCTATATGGCTCAAACTACCTAGGTTCCCATGGGTGATAGTACTACTAGGCTTTACATCTAGTACTATTGTAAGGACACTGTGCCTGATACTAGACACTACGGTTGATCATGTCATATCTTATGGGATTACAGTTGATATTACTACTTGGTCCTGTATTATTACATGGGTACTGTTGCGTCTCCATATTACATGGGTATTATTATTTCAGGAGGTGGTATCTGAAGTTGAAGGAAAGGTCACCAATATTAAAAAGCTGCAATGTGCCTATAAGAGTAACCAAGTGCAGCGCTGCAGCCTCCCTTTTTCTCCAGGATCGGTGGGGGTCCTGGCCCTCTAAACTGTGTAATGTTGTTCGAAACCAGAGCTTTCTGCCAGCCAATGACCTAAAAAGAGTTGTCAGCTGCCATTTCTATGCAAGTGGTAGGATAAGTGGCTACCGGCCTCGATGATCTAGGAGAAAACAATAGGCCACATCTGTCAGCCGCTCTTCAGATATCAACGCTTCTCAAGAATCAGAACGATCTAAAATGATAAAAAAAAGACCCAAGTTCACATTCACCATGCAATGATCCGATGTAATAAGAGTTAATCCTCCCAGGGCTGTAAATCCGTCAGCGGCATGTGGTTCTTATCCAGAGCTCGTATACTTTACACTTACAACGGGCATAATGAATTTCAGTATTGCAGCACGTTGTATTATTTGGCTCCTGAATATATGACAGACTATACCCTAATAAATCTGCTCTGTTGTTAGCAATGTCCAACTTACAATAGCTGGACAGATTTCTTGATGCTTGCCTAGGACGTTAACAACCTCCTGTATACAATGGATTTGTATATAAACTGGAGGGGATGCAATAGACGTGTTATAGACAATCAGCAGTCCTAATTACAATGTAGCTTTATAGTAATATATATATATATATATATATATATATATATATATATATATATATATACACTCACGGCCACTTTATTAGGTACACCTGTCCAACTGCTCGTTAACACTTAATTTCTAATCAGCCAATCACATGGCGGCAACTCAGTGCATTTAGGCATGTAGACATGGTCAAGACAATCTCCTGCAGTTCAAACCGAGCATCAGTATGGGGAAGAAAGGTGATTTGAGTGCCTTTGAACGTGGCATGGTTGTTGGTGCCAGAAGGGCTGGTCTGAGTATTTCAGAAACTGCTGATCTACTGGGATTTTCACGCACAACCATCTCTAGGGTTTACAGAGAATGGTCCGAAAAAGAAAAAACATCCAGTGAGCGGCAGTTCTGTGGGCGGAAATGCCTTGTTGAGGTCAGAGGAGAATGGGCAGACTGGTTCGAGCTGATAGAAAGGCAACAGTGACTCAAATTGCCACCCGTTACAACCAAGGTAGGCAGAAGAGCATCTCTGAACGCACAGTACGTCGAACTTTGAGGCAGATGGGCTACAGCAGCAGAAGACCACACCGGGTGCCACTCCTTTCAGCTAAGAACAGGAAACTGAGGCTACAATTTGCACAAGCTCATCGAAATTGGACAGTAGAAGATTGGAAAAACGTTGCCTGGTCTGATGAGTCTCGATTTCTGCTGCGACATTCGGATGGTAGGGTCAGAATTTGGCGTCAACAACATGAAAGCATGGATCCATCCTGCCTTGTATCAACGGTTCAAGCTGGTGGTGGTGGTGTCATGGTGTGGGGAATATTTTCTTGGCACTCTTTGGGCCCCTTGGTACCAATTGAGCATCGTTGCAACGCCACAGCCTACCTGAGTATTGTTGCTGACCATGTCCATCCCTTTATGACCACAATGTACCCAACATCTGATGGCTACTTTCAGCAGGATAATGCGCCATGTCATAAAGCTGGAATCATCTCAGACTGGTTTCTTGAACATGACAATGAGTTCACTGTACTCAAATGGCCTCCACAGTCACCAGATCTCAATCCAATAGAGCATCTTTGGGATGTGGTGGAACAGGAGATTCGCATCATGGATGTGCAGCCGACAAATCTGCGGCAACTGTGTGATGCCATCATGTCAATATGGACCAAAATCTCTGAGGAATGCTTCCAGCACCTTGTTGAATCTATGCCACGAAGAATTGAGGCAGTTCTGAAGGCAAAAGGGGGTCCAACCCGTTACTAGCATGGTGTACCTAATAAAGTGGCCGGTGAGTGTATATATCTGTATACTTAAGGGTAGCCAGCCATTGCTTCCCTTGTGGGAGGGTGTCTGAGCAATAGGTTTTAGTATGCTAGGTCACTGCAAAGGTCTTCTAAGTATGTTTGTCTGCTCATGTACCGACTTCTACCTGATTCCTGGATCTGACCCTTCGCTGCCTGACCTGACCTATGCCTGATCTCTGTTTTGACCTCAGATTGTTTATTGGATCACATGAACTCTGCCTGCTCTGACCTTAGCCTTTGCCTGACTACAGTTTCGCCTGATCCCTCGCTGCTCTGCACCGGTTGGTATCTCTTAAACTTCGTGGATCAGCAGTCATTTGAACAGAGACTACTTTAAGAAGTCGCTGCCTGGTGGTTCCCCTGCAAAAGAGTCCAGATCCCTGTACAGGGGTTAAAGGTTGAAGCCCTTAGGAGTGGCCCCAAAGAAATCTGTTCAAGTGAACGCTTTGTAACAGAAATCCTGCTTCCCCCGCCCACTCATAGAGAAAGTCATTAAGTCCTGCTTACCCCACCCACTCATTGAGAAGGTTGATGAGTCCTGCTTCCCCCACTCACTCTTATAGAAATCCTATGAGTCCTGCTTCCCCTGCCCACTTTTACAGAAAGCCTACTTCCACTGGATACTCATAGAGAAATCCTGTGACTCCTGCTTCCCCTGCCAATCATAGAGATACCATGTGAGTACTGATTCTTCCTTCCACTCATAGAGAAATAATGTGACTCCAGCTTTCCCCCACCCATTCATAAAGAAAGCCTGTGAGTCCTTCTTCCTTCTCACACTTATAGTAAAAGCCTAAGGTCAGGGCAGGCAGCAGAATATCAGAGTCAGTTAACAGGCAGAGGTACGGTACATGGACAAACAATCAGAATAGCACACCTTCACTGGTAAACTAGGAACATATGCTCAGGCACCCTCCCACTGGGAAAGGTACCCTATACACCCTGAGACAGCCAGCCATAGACAGGGAAAGAATTAGAACGTTAGTTCGCTGGCCCTTTAAGAGCTAGGGAGCACATGAATATAATACGGGTGCGAGAACACAATCATCAGTAGGGTAAAACTAACCTGTCTCACGACGGTCTTAGTACCCTGGCCTGGTTCACTGGTACCAACAGCTAAAGTATGCTTGTGTGGAAAGCCCCATAATTGAGGTTCAAAACTGGAAACTTTTGGTTTCAGTGAGATATGTGCCCTTGTCAGTCCCATGATCTTCGTTATTTTTAGTATATTAGTTGTAATTACCAGTAAGAAGTCAGTATCATCAGTTCCCTCCACCATGGCACTATATTACACTATATTACATCCCAGCACAATAATAAATGACCCTCCCAGCAGGATCTCACACCCGTCCCTCCTGGCAGCCGGCGGGTCTATTTATTGCAGAATCGCTTTGCCTGTTTCTTCTCAGGCTCTTGCTCTCTCCTGTCCCTTCACTCACTTACTCATGCATTATGGATACAGACAGAGCTATAGGAAATTTCCATTCCGGTTTTAGCTGTGCTTTCCTATTTTTACACAATTCTGCATCTAATGTAACAGAGTCAGAAACTTTGACCAATAAATACCCTGCACCTCAATGGGCACAGTGAACCCGTCTCATAGACATAATGGCTGGACGACATTTGGGGTGACGTGTCTCACGCTTCTCCACTAGTTCATAGGGTATTATGCAGCATAAATTGGCTTTTTCTCTGTATACTGTGAACAGGACCTTCAAGCTACTCTATATACCGGTAGCATACATGCGGTATGTTAGTGAGCATGCAGGGGAGTGCTCCCGGTGCCTATAGTTTCCCCTTCCACCCACAACATCAATTGTCTCCAGACAGAAAGGCCAGTACAAAATGAGACCTCCAGTTTAAAGAGCATCTGTCAGCAGTTTTGTACCTGACCTGTTACATGTGCTCTTGGCAGCTGAAGGCATCTGTGTTGGTCCCATATTCATATGTGCCCGCATTATTAAGAAAAAAATAAGCTTTAGTATATGCAAATGAGCCTCTAGGAGCAACGGGGGCGTTGCCGTTACACCTAGAGGGCCTGCTCTCTCTGCAACTGCCACGCCCTCTCCGCTTTCATTGACAGGCCAGGTGTGATCACGTTTTCACTGTCTGGCTCTGTCAGTCAAAGTGGAGAGGACCCGCAGTTGCGGAAAGAGCCCCCGTTGCTCCTAGAGACTCATTTTTCTCATCAATGCGGGCACATATGAACATGGGACCAACACAGATGCCTTCAGCTGCCAAGTCCACATGTAACAGGTCAGCCAGTGTCATAGGTAGAGAACTGCTGACAGATGCTCTTTAATCGTGTTGCTGGGCCTGCGCGTGTCATTTTAACTTTTGTATAGTCAAGAAAATTTCACTATCTAAACAATAACTTGTTAAATGGGAATGCAGCAGGATGCAATCATAGCCGAAGGTTACGCTAGGACAACATGGCAGATCATCCCATGTATATAGCAACATCGGGAGCCATTGATGTTGTTGAAGCTATGCTGCTGCAATGCAGGGACCGCTAAAAGGGTGGTCGAGTAGTCCTCCTGTAAAGAAACAGTCAGAGACCATATTGGTTTTTACTTTTTCTTTCTTCGCACAATGGTGGTGGTGCAACACGCTTGATGGTCATAAATCTCATGTAAGCCACAGAAGCTTAGTGGTTGCAGTTCTCTGTAGGTGGTGCTAATACTTAACTGTTCGAAAATATAACTTGGACAGTCTTTAGGCTACATTGATTTTAACTATCTCCCTCTCTCAGGTCACTGCTATCTTCACACAGACCTCCAGGCAGATTTCACATCACACCGCTCTTCAGACTTCCTATCAACTCTCATTTAGTCCACCTGGATTAAGGACTAAACCAACCAGACCTCAGAGCAACCAACCTCTACACACTATCTACCCCTCCGAAGCCCAAGTTCCGTACAGCCCAGGCTTGACCAAACTAAAGCCTACCATTGGTAGGAGTCTAGCACCACTCAACCTGATTTGGCTCCTTCCCGGTCACACCACCTGAATGACAGCCTTCACCAAGTCTTGCAAGCTACCCTCTTCCTCTTGTATCTCTGTCCACTACTCTCAAGTAACAATGATTCTCTCGGTCAGCTTACCATATGCTCTCCGTGACTCTCCAGGCCTTGCCTACCGATGTATAGATGACAACCTTCCACAACATGAATTTACATGCTGCAGATTTAAAGGGGTTTTCCGAGATTTTACTACTGATAACCTATCCTCTGGATAGGTAATCAGTATCTGATCAGTGGGGGTCCTGGAACCATTGCCAATCAGCTGTTTGAGAAGGCAGCAGCACAACCTTCTCGCAGCTTTCCCTAGGCCATGTTCACGTTCATCAAAGTGAATGGGGCTAAGCTGAGATATCAAGCACAGCCGCTGTACAATGTAGGGTGCTGTGCTTCATTATGAAGGAGAAGGCAGCAGAGTTCACAGGAGCATCGGTGCCTTCTCAAACAGCTGATTGGCAGAGGACCCAGGTGTCGGACCCCCACCGATCAGATACCGGTGACCTATCCTGAGGAAAGGTCGTCAGTAGTAAAATCTTGGTCAACCTGCAGGTCAGTTTACGCTGCAGGTTTTTTTTTTTTCACAATCTTGCGATAGAAAATCCGTGGCGGACCCTCCGCTCAGAGATGGGGTTCAATAACAACTGTGGATGAATGAAGGTGGGAAGGTGAACGCAAATCACAAGGATCTAAGTGAAGCCATTTCAGCTACAAGCTGAGCATAAGCAACATCCCATAACAGCCGCCCTGATCGCAATATCGATTGAGTGGGAAATGACTGTAAATCTGAAGTAATTTTCCCTTTATCACCACTGGGTTCATCATGTTCAGCTTAGAGATATAAACAGCAAAGATGGACTGTGAACCTCCAAATGGCAATTCAAAAAATCAATTGATGGCATAGCAGTGATACAAAGTAACCATTAACCTTCTGCAGTATGTGAAGAACAATAATGTACCCTACACAATCCCAGACATCTCATATAAAAATATACATGGAGAGATGGATAGATAGACAGCAGTCCGGGAGAAGTGGAGGATGGGAGTGGTAGTGGCTCTGGCTGCAATGATTATTCACTGTGGCAATCCTCACATTGATGGTCCCTAGGACCAGGATATTGAGAGGAGGGCACATCCTTGCTTTCCTTGGGGCACACTCTGATGTTGGGGAGCCCTTGGTGTTGTGGGTTTTGTACAGATGTAAAGTAGAAGATGTAGGGTGCTGAGGCCGGCGAATGGTGCTGGAGTCAGTAACCAGGCCAGTTGTAGGAAAACAAACGTCTCTCTTTACTTAAGTGGATAATTGGAGTTGTAGTACATCCAAAGGTATCAAAATAGAGTTCAAAATCATTCACAGTCTTCCCATATAGCAATATATGGATTTGAACAAGGATGGGAACTATAGTACTCTTTCCATCTTTCTCCCTCTGCAGAATCTAAGGCCAAGACTATTACTCTTGCAATAGTATCTGTAATTGCAAGTAAAGCTGTCCACGTAACGGCCCGCTATTGGCTGTCCCCTCCAACCCCCCCCTCAATGTACCTGTGCAGTCTGCTTGTGTGAGTGTGCGTGTGTGTGTGTGTGTGTGTGTCCTTAGCTCCTGCTCACTCCTCACACTCCCCTCTCCATAGACTTGCTCTAAAAATGTATAAAATGATCCTGGATGGGAAAAGGACATTTTCAAAGTGAAAAGCAAATAGGTGGGAGGAGGGGGCTGCTAAATATTGAAAACAGAAGAACTAGACATTTCTCACTGAAAATACATATTACATAGTTTCTTGTGGTTGCCTGTACTACTGATTTATGCAAAGTTGTGTGAAAAGTTATTGACTATTTCAGGCCCACTTCCTAGAAAGTGTGAGAGCTGAGAAAGGACCTGTAAAATATTGCTGTTGTGACCAGAGAGTGAGAAATTGTCAACCCAAGGTGCTCCACCAAGTTCAGTTAGATGACCGTTTTTAGACTGTAACCAGTGCACTGTATGCCCTCCCTGAGAGACTGTGACCAATAAACTGTGTGCCCTCAATGAGAAACTATGATCAATACGTTGTGTGCCCTCAAAGAGTGACCGTTCTCTTGCCACTGATAATTGCCAAGCTTGTGTCTTTAATAAACCTCATACATATTTGAATATAACCATAAAGCACTGTGCCCTTGTTGGAGTAAAGTTTTTTACAAGTTCATTGGCATATGTCTACCTCTTCATTGCGTCAGCCTAAAGTGACGTCTTGTAATTCAGTTGGGTCAAGGTGTTACGAGAACCAGGGATTTCCCTATTGTCTTGTCTTCTGTTTACTAAGATTGTTACTGGCGGTTACTGTGCACCTCAGATAATCACATTTCTCAGCCTGGTTAATTTAGAGATGTCTTCTTTATCGGCCATGGGTCAACCTTCCTTTAAATGTTCACGCGCTCTGCTCTTTAGTTGATGGGTGTAGCATAAGCTCTGTGCATTTGTATTCAGAATCCTTAGTATTCCTTTCATCTTGTTCCAGTCTAGATTTGGGTCTTCTCCTATCAATCATGTATCTTTACCATTGCTCCAAATAGCAGCAAAAGCTCAGAGGCTCTGCTGCTGCTACCTGAGCAGCACAGATGTGACTGTTCATGCACCAATACACTTTTGGGTGTACCCTGGCGTGAGCGGCGCATGCACAGTTGGCATCTGTGCTGCTCAAGCACCAGCAGCATAGCCTCTGTGCTTGTGCCACTACTTGGTGAAACGGCGCAGGTACAAGATTGACAGGGCCAGACCAGATTGTCAAAGCAGTGGGTCCAGCAGCATTGATCAAAATCAATCACAAATAATCACATTTTTTTATCTGCCCAGAGTACCACAAACACTGAATATTTTTGCTATCTATATCTTTTTCAGCACTTTCCTTCCCATTCTCAGCATCACTGCATCCTAGCAGAATGTTTACATGCAGAACTTCCTGTTTTTATTAGCTTCCTGTCTGAATTTTCTAACTAAACCAAGCATGCTTCGATCTGTAATGTTTCACAGGGCTTGCTCTGCCTAGCTAATATGGAGAGGAAAGGTGTAGGGGGCATGACTACTGCACCGGGAACAGTGTGACAGGCACGTCAAGCCCTGAGAAACATTGCAGAGCATAGCATGCTGAGATTGGTTAGAAAACCCAAGAGGAAGCTGGTGAAAACAGGAAGTTCTGCATGTAAACATCCTGCCAGGATGCAGTGATGCTGAGAACAGCGGAAGGAAAGTGCTGACATTAAAAACAGGTACATAGGGCAAGAATAGGTCAGTCTATGTCATTGTAATTTATTACTGTTCACTGTCATTCATCTGCTCTCAGTCTGTTTCACCACCATTTCATTCAACAGTTTGTGCTGTCGTCTTTTTGCCATCATCATTTGTTTCCTGTCATCTTTCAGTTTACTTCTGTATATCTGTTGCCTACTAGTATACAATTTGGCCCTATTGTAAGTCCTGGGGGTATCTGTGTACCCAGAGAGGCTGTATATATTCAGAAAAGGCAGATGCTGTAGTTGAAGTCCAATTCTGCAGTCTTGTGAACCTGTGTTGTTACACAAGGGCCATACACAGAACTGACCCTCTTACAACCTGAACCACCTCTTATCACAATTCATGAAATGTTGTGTGTGTACAATGATAACAACAAAGATCATGATCCATGTGTTCAATTATGGATAGGGATGAGGTGAATGAACTTAGTGGCAATGACTACATGACTAGCCGTTCAGCCACATAAAGTACAATGCATTCGGAAATTCTTCAGACCCTTTCACTTTTTCACATTTTGTTATGCTGCGGCCTTGTGCTAAAATAAAAAAAAGTTTAAGACCCCCCCTACCCCTGTCAATCTGCACTCAATATCCCATAATGAGAAAGTGAAAACAGAATGTTCGGAATATTTGCTAATTTATGATAAGGGGAAACTAAAATTTCGCATGAACATAAGTATTCAGTTATGACACTTGAAATTTAGCTCTGGGGCCTCTTATTTCTCTTGATCATCTTTGAGATGTTTCTACACCTTAATTTGAGTCACCTGTGGTAAATTCAGTTGATTGGACTTGATTTGGGAAGACGCAGTTTTGTCTATATAAGATCTCATTGTTGACAATGCAAATCAGAGCTAAAACCAAGCCGTGAGGAGGAAAGAACTGCCTGTAGAGCTCAGAGACCGGATTGTGTGAAGGCACAGATCTGGAGAATTGGACAAAAATTTCTGCTGCACTGAAAGCTCCCAAGAACACAGTGGCCTCCATAATTCTTAAATGGGAGAAATTTGGAAGAACCAGGCCTCTTCCTAGAGCTGGCCACCTCACCAAACTAGGTAATATGGGTAGAAGGGCCTTGGTAAGAGAGGTGACCAAGAACCAAATGGTCACTCTGGCTGAGCTCCAAAGATCCTGTGTGCAGATGAGAGAAACTTCCAGAATGTCAACTATCACTGCAACATGCCACCAATCTGGGCTTTATGGCAGAGTGGCCAGAAAAAAAGCCTGTCCTCAGTAAAATATACATGACAGCCGCCTGGAGTTTGCAAAGGACTCTCAGACTGTGAGATACAAGATTCTCAGGTCTGATGAAACCAAGAATGAACTTATTGGCCTCAATTCATGTCATGTCTGGAGGAAACCAGGCACTCCTCATCACCTGACCAATTCAATCCCTACAGTGTGGCAGCATTATGCTATGGAGTGTTTTTCAGTGGCTGAGATAGAGAGATTGATCAAGGTTGAGGGAAAGCTGAGTGGAGCAAAGTACAGTCATGGCCAAAAGTTTTGAGAATGATACAAATATTAATTTTTACAAAGTCTACTGCTTCAGTTTTTATAATGGCAATTTGCATATACTCCAGAATGTTATAAAGAGTGATCAGCTTAACAGCAATTACTTGCAAAGTCAATATTTGCCTAGAAAATGAACTTTATCCCCCAAAACACATTTCAACATCATTGCAGCCCTGCCTTAAAAGGACCAGCTAACATCGTTTCAGTGATTGCTCCATTAACACAGGTGTGGGTGTTGATGAGGACAGGGCTGGAGATCAATCTGTCATGATTAAGTAAGAATGACACCACTGGACACTTTAAAAGGAGGCTGGTGCTTGGCATCATTGTTTCTCTTCTGTTAACCATGGTTATCTCTAAAGAAACATGTGCAGTCATCATTGCACTGCACAAAAATGGCCTAACGGAAGAGTATTGCAGCTAGAAAGATTGCACCTCAGTCAACAATCTATCGCATCATCAAGAACTTCAAGGAGAGAGGTTCCATTGTTGCCAAAAAGCCTCCAGGGCGCCCAAGAAAAACCAGCAAGCGCCAGGACCGTCTCTTAAAAGTGTTTCAGCTGCGGGATCGGGCTACCAGCAGTGCAGAGCTTGCTCAGGAATGGCAGCAGGCAGGTGTGAGTGCATCTGCACGCACTGTGAGGTGGAGACTCTTGGAGCAAGGCCTGGTCTCAAGGAGGGCAGCAAAGAAGCCACTTCTCTCCAGAAAAAAACATCAGGGACAGACTGATATTCTGCAAAAGGTACAGGGAGTGGACTGCTGAGGACTGGGGTAAAGTCATTTTCTCTTAAGAATCCCCTTTTCGATTGTTTGGGACATCTGGAAAACAGCTTATTCGGAGAAGACGAGGTGAGCGCTACCACCAGTCTTGTCTCATGCCAACTGTAAAGCATCCTGAAACCATTCATGTGTGGGGTTGCTTCTCAGCCAAGGGAATCGGCTCTCTCACAGTCTTGCCTAAAAACTCAGCCATGAATAAAGAATGGTACCAGAATGTCCTCCGAGAGCAACTTCTCCCAACCGTCCAAGAGCAGTTTGGCGATCAACAATGCCTTTTCCAGCATGATGGAGCACCTTGCCATAAAGCAAAGGTGATAACTAAATGGCTCAGGGAACAAAACATAGAGATTTTGGGTCCATGGCCTGGAAACTCCCCAGATCTTAATCCCATTGAGAACTTGTGGTCAATCATCAAGAGACGGGTGGACAAACAAAAACCTACAAATTCTGACAAAATGCAAGCGTTGATTGTGCAAGAATGGACTGCTATCAGTCAGGATTTGGTCCAGAAGTTGATTGAGAGCATGCCAGGGAGAATTGCAGAGGTCCTGAAGAAGAAGGGTCAACACTGCAAATATTGACTTGCTGCATTAACTCATTCTAACTGTCAATATAAGCTTTTGTTACTCATAATATGATTGCAATTCTATTTCTGTATGTGATAAAAACATCTGACAAGCACACATAAAAACCCGAGGGCAGCAGATCATGTGAAAATAGAATATTTGTGTCATTCTCAAAACTTTTGGCCATGACTGTACAGAGATATTCATAATGAAAACCTCATTCAGAGTGCACTGGACCTCAGCCTGAGCCCAGGGTTCATCTTCCAACAAGACAATGACAGGATTTAAAGGGATTATGCCATGATTGATGTAAAAAATGAAAATCAGACATCATATAGAACATGACAACCTCTTTCTAACAAAACTAGAACCAGCCCTGTACCTCACATGGATCCAAAGATCTTCCCATTTATCGCTCCAATTGATCTGCTACATTCTCTTCAGACTGGGAGCTTGCAGGGGCATGTTCTTTCTGCTGTAGCTTTCCCTGTAACTGTCACAGCTTCTAACAGGAGATATGGCTGGTGGCTGTTGAAGATTTAAACTGAGCACACCTGAGTAAGGTGGACAATAAATAAGAAAAAGAACAAACAGCAGGTGGTGCTATACGGATACATTTTATTGAATAGCTCAGTGGCTATACTACATTTTTAATTACATGCAATTACCAAAGTATTCAGATTAAGATGCTGGTTTGAAATAGGTACAATATGTTTTGTAACACAACCCGTTTAAATAGTTCTGGTCCTCCTGGCTCAGCATCTCAGGACCTAGTAGTACCACAATTTAGGTTCTCCAACAGGCAGACAACTGTATATTTCGAGACCAGCATCCAGCTCTGAACAGGATCCAGATGAAGAATCAATGAAATGCTTTGATGCCTGCCCATGGGTCTGCTGTTGGTGGAAATCAGGGTCCTGGCTTCGAAATGCAGGTAGGCCACATGTAAGAGGGTTAAGAGCAATCTTCCCCCTCATACAAGACGTAATCTTTTTGTGGCTTAACATTGACTTTGCTGTGGTAGCAGTATCACCTACGTTGGACTGTTGAACTGTTCATTGACTGTTGAGAACACGCCAGTACTACGTACGTGTTACATTTATGCATGTTATCTTCCTGCACTTAAGTGTCCTATGTACAGCACCCATGTATGGTATGCCATATTTTCTGTCTAAGCTAGTGACATGCCAAAGTAACCAGATGTTTTCAGGGCATGTTTGTAGGTGAAACTCCTTGTGTGTATTTTAGCCATGGTAGGATGTATAGACATGATATCACAGGCAGCGACCCAACACCTCAGAAGAGTTGTATATCTTAGACAGGGTGATGAGGGGTCCTATAAGTCCACACTGAATGCTGTTGAACAGCAAAATTTCGAGTGGGAAAGAAAGTGATGTGTATTGCAGTGCAATATGTGATCCATAGGTTCAGTTAAGGGTTCAGTGCCATGTAATGCAGCAGAGGCTGGGCTGATTCAGGTTCATACATCTTTCTCAGAGGGTATAAACAGAAGTACCAGCAGAGTCTGTGATCAGACACAGAAAAACCACTCAGAGAAACAGCAATGGTGTGAGCTGGAAGAAACTGCAGATTCCTGCATGTAGCTAGCTAGCAGTAGAGGTGAGTGGCACTAGCCATGAACTTGCACCACTTCAGAACGAGAGAGGGCAAAGACGTAGCAGAATAGCACAAGGGGGTTGAGGCAGGAGATAGGTGTAGAAAGGGACTATCTAGTCCTCACATCTTGATAGCAGCCCGGGCCTAAAGACCAGATATGCCTGAGACCAAGACCAGCCAGCCTGCTGCCAAGTGTGTCTTGCCAAGGTGACCAACTATAAGCAATACAGTGTACAGAACTATGTTCAAATCTCTGTGTCACAAGATCGGGGATACTGTGACTGTGAGGGCAGTACAGAGCATGTACTGGGTTGCAACAATAAACATAGCACAACCTGGGAGCAACTGTTAGATTCTTCTCCATTGTGCAAGACTGCACCAACTAAAGTTGGCCATCTTTACCACTGTCCCCTTGAGAAGACTCCAGCCAGTGTCGACACCAAGGAATTTGGGTGCACCACAAGCCAAAGCAGAGAGTAAGCTGTTGCCATTGATAAAGACTGTGATAAAGACTTCACTGAGGGATTCTGCAACTACTAAACCAGTTGCCTCTTTGGCGACTTTTGTAACCATCAAGCATGTTGCCCTTGTGAGACCAGTAAATATTCTTGTTATAAGTTCCATCTGCGTCGGACTGCATTTCTTCCGCCATCTTAGAATGGGGAACCATGCATACCACTTAAGGGCCAAACAGTAGCCACAGAATGGTCTCAATCTTAAGGTCCTTTTACACGGGCCGATTATCGGGCGAAAAATCGTTCCTAGGAACGCTAGTGCCGATAATCGGCCCGTGTAAAAGTGGCCCTGATCAGCCGACGAACGAGCAAAACGCTCGTTCGTCGGCTGATTGGATCTTTTGTAGAAACCAAAAGATCCAATCTGTCGGGCGCACATCGCCCTGTGTAAACAGGCGATGTGCGCCTGACAGTATGGAGCTTCCCGGCCGCACGAGCGATACAGCGATCACTCGTGCGGCCCGGCGCTCGATTCGTCGGGCCGTGTAAAGGCTCCCTGCCCGAGCGCCGATATCGCTGATCGGCGCTCGGGCAGGGAGAATAATCGGCCCGTCTAAAAGGGCCTTTAGTCAAGGCTACTGGTTAATCATTATAACATGTCTCCACGTGTCCTGTGTATTATGTGTTGTTGTATTACGTCATTTTTTTTTATCATGTTGAGACTGTAGAACGTCAATCATCTACTGTCTATAATCATGATGGTCTATTCTGGGACACTGCTATCAGTGTGACTCATTTTCTGGGATCAAAAGGATATAAGAATAGACTGGGATTTGTAGAAAGGTCACAGTCCTGGATATGATGTGGAACGGTTACATCGATGACATTCTTCTCTTCAATGGTGTCAGGTTCCTTACCGTGCCGACAATTATTAATTAGGCAGTCATCTAATCAGATCCAGAGGTCAAACATGACAATTATATTGCAGATCAACCCCTCACTGATCCACCCACTTGTACACTAAATATACCCGCCAAACTGTTACATCACAAGCACTAGCCTTTAGTGTCGACCACTGTTTAGTAATAGAGCAACCATAAAGTGCAAATCAACCTTTCTAGTTTACCAAGTACTGTGGTACTGGTGATGGTGGTGGTGAGATGGAGTGGTCTACCATCTCAACTGTTACTGTTGGAGGGTATCCATGCTTATAGCTTGAATCATAAAATGGATACTGCTGACATTAGTTCTACCACCAATAATTTAATAGTCACAAAATGGTGCCTCGTTAAGACAGTGATGCCTCAAAATGACAACCTCCATTACAACCTCCATTAAAGGGGTTGGCCCATCTCAGACATTGATGGCATATGGTTAGCATTTGCCATCAGTCAGATAGGTGTGGGTCTCACCTCTGGGGCCCGCTCCTATCTCCAGGAAATGGCCACCAATATGAAGATGAGAACATCCAGGGGCGTAGCTATAGGGGGTGCAGAGGTAGCAGTCGCTACCGGGCCCAGGAGCCTGAGGGGGCCCAAAAACCCTTGTAACGCATAAGAAGACACACAGAGCACTGAGGGAAAGGGGGCCCAAGCTGAACTCTTGCACCAGGGCCCATGAGCCTTTAGCTACGCTCCTGAGAACATCACATATGTTCTCTCTAATCATTGCTATGGGAGACCTGAAAATACCCAAGAGCGCTCGTTTAGGTATTTTCAGAAGTCCCATAGAGGTGAATGGAGAGAGCACCGTGCTTGCACTTGGCTATTTTACTAACCCCATAGCAGTGAATGGAGGGTGGTTGCAGTTGCACGGTACGCTCTTCTACATTTTGGGGACCTCATTCTGGAAATAGGAGCAGGTCCCAGAGGTGGGTCTGCACTAGTGATATGCCATCAATTTCTGAGATGGGATTACCCCTTTAAGGCCTCTTCCACACGTCAGTAAATTACGGATGTGTCCTGTACGTGTTCTCTAAAGACAGCACACATAACCATTGATTTTAATGTCTATTTTAACATCAGTGATCCACCGTTAGTGGAAAAACCACAGAGACATGCACTACTTTAGTCTCACTTTATGCCCATTGAAGTCAATGGATCCACCAAAACCACTCTATGTTCTGTCACTGATTTTCACAGACCATTGGTAGAAGATGCTCTGGAAACTAATTTTCACCCTAGTGGTGAATGTGGAATATGGATAACACGTGGAGGAGAAAAAAATAGACTCAGGGACCAAACATGGCTCCTTCATGAACATCTTCACGAAGGAACCATTGACCATCTTGTCACAGATATCATCACAGACACAGATGTGTGAAAGTGGACCAGAAGGTGAAGTGAATAACATTGATTGTCTTGTGATAATGGTGCTATTCAAGCGGTGGGATAATATTAGGCAGCAAATGGACAGTCAGTTCTTCAAGTTGATTTGTTGGAAGCAAGAAAAATGGGCAAACACGAGGATCTGGTTGACTGACATGGGCCGAATTGTGATGGTTAGATGACTGGGTCACAGCATCTCCAAAATGACAGATCTTGTAGGGTGTTCCTGCAGGGGTTAGTACTAACCAAAAGTGTTTCAAAGAACTCTCATCAGTTATCATCGTGCCCCAAGGCTCATTGAAACACATAGGGAAAGGATAGCCCGTTTGGTCAAATCTCACACAAGAACTACTGTGAAACAAGTTTCTCTGGCTTTATTAGACCCCTGTAGCCACAGACTGGTGAAACTGCCCATGCTGACCCCACGGAAATTGCCTACAATGGGAAGGAGAGCATCAGAAGTGAACCATAAAGCAACGGAAGAAGAAGACTCAGTCTGATGAATCACGACTTTTATTACACCGTCTGGAAGGTGGAGTGGGCGTGCATCACATATCTTCTGGGGAAGAGAAAGCACCAGGATGCACTATGGAAAGAAGACAAGCCAGTGGAGGTAGTGTGATGCTCTAGGCCAGTGAACTCCAGTCCTCAGGGTCCACCTGCTGGTCATGAGAATATCCCACAGAATGAATACCTGTGGTAAGTCCTGACACTAATTATATCACCTGCTCAATACTAAGGAAATCCTGAAAACATGACCGGCAGGTGGGCCCTGAGGACTGAAGTTGAGTAACACTCCTCTAGGCAATGTTCTGCTGGAAATCCTTGGGTCCGGGGATCACATAGATGTTACTTTGACACGCACCATCTACCTAGACATTGTTTCAGATCAAGTACCCCACTTCATACCTTCAAAGGTCTTATGGAGTCTATGCCTGGATGGGTCAGGGCTGGTTGGTCAGCATAAGAGGGACCTGCACAATACTAGGCCAGTTGCTGACCGGTATATAAACACTACTATAAGTTATGTACATGGTCATAAGCCAAAAATGACTCCAATGACTAATGTCTCCATTAGTGAAGACGTTAGAAGTTATTTTCCATTCATTTGATATATGGAAGTCTCCCCGTTCTGCAAATTACATTATTTTTCTCTTCCTTCCTCCTGTTTTTCTGAATACATTCAGTCAATCCCACTCAAGGGACATTTGGCTCGAGAGCAATGCTGCACACCCTCTGACAACAATGCTTGCTGCTGGGTGCGCGCCAGTATGTGTTCACGTAAACACGTTAAATAGCAGTGGCTATGTGAGTGGGAGACTCTGAAAGCCCCTTGTGACACAGAGGGGAGAAAATCTGTTCAGAAAACACAGGGGACAAACAATGGACCTCAAGAGAAAAATTGCATCAAGTTTATAATTTTTGACATTTTTTTACAGGGCATCTGTCAGCAGTTCTGTACCTATGAAACTGGCTGACCTGTTACATGTGCACTTGGCAGCTGAAGACATCTGTGTTGGTCTCATGTTCATATGTGCCTGCATTACTGAGAAAAATCAGCCTTTAGGAGCAACAGGGGCGCTGCCGTTACACCTAGAGGCTCGGCTCTTTATGTAACTGCCGTACCCTCTCCACTTTGACAGGACCAGACACTGAAAACATCATCTTATCTCACCATCTCAAAAATTCTATTAGCTGAAAAAATTTATCTAAATATTAGGACATTCCCTTTAACTGGACAAAGATAAACCGGGGCTTTGGAGCTCTGACCCCCTATAAGAAGAAGAGGGGGGATTCGGCCATCTCTGCCATGAGCACCTACGAGTTTGGACTGACACCCATATGGGGTAGTTGGCTGGGAATAATGATCGGACTGGTTGTCATTTAGCAAACAGGACTACTCCTGGCGCAGACAGTGAAATGTCAAAAGTAATGGCTGAAGCGTTCTGTTCTAAAACCCGCTAATTTCACTGAAAATTAACCACCGTCGACCCGGTTGAACATATAACGAGTGTCAGTGAGGAGAAGCATTTTGGAAGTGACTTGAATGGCAATTTGACTCACGTGGAGCGAATATACCTACTTGGCCTGTTGCTAGGCAACACTGCAAGCTCCGCATCACGACGATCGAGCCTATGTACCTGTAGAGTTCCATTAGCTTACACAGAGCGGTAGAAATGGTTCGCAGCATCCCCACCCCCCTCCAAAAAAAACGAAGAACCAAAGCAGAGAGGGGGGGATTTTTTATATTCTTCTCTGTCTTTTTTTCAATTATTCACTGACTCATTAGATCTGCAGAAGGCGACGGTCACGTGAAGGACAGAACAGTGGAATTTTACAAAAAAGCTCAGTGATTTCATCACCTTCTGAATATGCCTCACACCACTTGCAGCTGACTATGAGGAAGAGCGCTGTCATACGCCGAGCAGCCGGCAGAAGAGAAACGTCCCACACAAGAAGATGGCATTCCATGCCAACGATTACGAGAAGAAAGCTCCTTTATTAGGGCATGCTTCTGCAAGGTCAACGTCGTGTGGAGGGTTAATACATGCTGTACACAGAAGGTTTACCATTCAGATGCCCCCCTTCCTGACTACCACTGCCTGGGTACATCTGCTACCTCTGCGCCCCCTATAGCTACATCACTGAATACAATTATGCTAAAGGGGTTTTTCAAGGTTCCTGATATGGATGAGCTATCCTCAGTGGGGGTCTGACACCCCGCTCCCCCATGATCAGCTGTTCTGCAGCCTCTGGGGCTCGAACTAGCTCTTGAATCGAGCAGGAAGCAGACAGCGCTGTTCATAGTGTAGTGGTCATGCTGGGTACTGCAGCTCAGCTCCCATTCACTTCATTGGTAAGTAAGGTGCAGTAACCCAGCATGGCCACTCAGAGGTGTAGCTAGGTTTTCCAGCACCCGGGGCAAGGATTTGGCACTGATCCTGTCAGACCGAACCATCCCAATGTATAACAGGGTAATCTACGGCATTGCTTTCCCCTTAGTGCTACCACACATTATTAATGCCCACATTGTGCCCCCTCACAGTATTAATGCCCACATTGTGCCTCCTTCACAGTAGTTATGCCCACATTGGGCCTCCTCATAGTAGTTATGCCCACATTGTGCCTCCTTCACAGTAGTTATGCCCACACTGGGCCTCCTTCACAGTAGTTATGCCCACATTGTGCCTCCTTCACAGTAGTTATGCCCACATTGTGCCTCCTTCACAGTAGTTATGCCCACATTGTGCCTCCTTCACAGTAGTTATGCCCACATTGTACCCCTCACAGGAGCTATGCCCACATTATGCCCCATCACAGTAGTTATGCCCCTTCACAGTAGTTATGTCTTCCTTGTGCCCCCATCGCAGCAGTAATGCCCACCTTTGGCCCCTCCAGCTCCATAAAAACAAACAAACAAACAAACCCAGAAATACTTGCCTGTTTCACTAACAATCAGCACATCTGGCACAACTCCCTGCTTCACTATCTACATGAACTACCTGGCAGGCGCCGTAACCCTCCACCCCCACCCTAGCTACACCCCTGCGGCCACTACACTTTGAACGGAGCTGTGCTTCCTTATTGATTCAAAAGCTAGTTCCTGCGTGGGAGGCCTATACTGCTGAGGTCAGTGATTGGCTGCATCCTAGGGAAGAAGAAGGAGCATCAGTGCTGGATGGGAGGGGCTGGTGAAGGCAAGATATGATATTTTTTACTGCCTCCACAGCAGATTAGTATAATAAAATTTTAATTCAGACAACTCCTTTAAACAGGTTCTCTGAGACTTAAAAGGGTTCTCTGGGCTTTTACTATTGATGACCTATCCTCAGGATAGGTCATCATTATCAGATCGGCGAGGGTACGACACTCGGCACCCCTGCCGATCAGCTGTATGAAGGGAGGGCACCCTTGCTGATCAGCTGTATGAGGAGAGAGCACGCAGTGTGCACGCACTGACTCCCTTCTCTCTTCCTGCTCACTGCTGCTATGCCACTGTTAGGGGAGAAAGTTTTGTTTTTGTTTGTTATCATTTAATAGTTGAAACTTTGCAAAGTAGCATTATTTCATGGGGCCTTTAAGTATATGTGAGTAGAAATGTATTCATTTCAATTTGTCACCACAATATGCATCTTTGTATACACACAATCACTGATAACACTTCCCCTATATACAACTATCAGTGACTGACAGTTATCTCTGTATACATACTTAGGCCCCATTCACACGACCGTATGTTCATTTCTGTATCTTATCCGCATTTTTGCGGATAAGATGCGGAACCATACGGACTCATTCATTTTTCCATAGGAGAAAAAAAAATGCGGAATGCACACCGTGTGCATTCCGCATCCGTATATTACGGAAGTTCTCCCGCAAAAAAAAAGGAAACATGTCCTATACTTGGCCACAAAACACGTCCGTGGCCCCCTTAAAGTCAATGGGTCCGCAAAATTACGGAACACTACGGAAGACTTTCCGTATGTCTTCCGTTCCGTTTTTATACGGACACGGAATACATACGGTCGTGTGAATGGAGCCTTACACAGAGAATGCTATGACTGATAACATCTCCCCTGTGTACAGCTATCTCTGTATACACACTTACAGTACACAGAAAATGCTATCAATCACTGATAACACCTCCCTGTGTACAACTATCAGTGACTGACATTTATCTCTGTATACACACTTACACAATCACTGATAACACTTCCCCATATACAGCTATCAGTGACTGACAGTTATCTCTGCATACATACTTGCACAGAGAATGCTATCACTGATAACATCTCCCCTGTGTACAGCTATCAGTAACTGACAGCTATCTCTGTATACACACTTACACAGAGAATGCCATCAATCACTGATAACACCTCCCCATGTACAGCTATCAGTGACTGACAGCTATATATGTATACACACTTACACAGAGAATGCTATCAATCACTGATAACACCTCCCTGTGTACAGCTATCAGTAACAGACAGCTATCTCTGTATACACACTTACACAAAGAATGCTATCAATCACTGATAACACCTCCCTGTGTACAGCTATCAGTGACTGACAGCTATATATGTATACACACTTACACAGAGAATGCTATCAATCACTAATAATACCTCCCCGTGTACTGCTATCAGTGACTGACAGCTATATATGTATACACACTTACACAGAGAATGCTATCAATCACTGATGATAACACAGGTCCTGTATACAGATGAAGTCAGAAAGAGCAGAGTTAAAATGATAAATTTGCAGACTCTTTTCCCAAAATATTATGTATCAGTCTGCTCAGCTCCTCGTGCTCTATAACATGCTGCCTGCAGATTGCACTGCATTTTGTGGTGACAGGTTTTCCTACAGCCAATAACTTACAGGACCTTGAGCTCATGTTTTACCAGTAGGTGCATGCATGTAAAAAAAAAAAAGTAAAACAAGCTACTGTATGCCCTTTAGGACACACTAATAAAATACCAACCAAGCAAAATAACAACATTTAACTTGAAAAACAAAGACCACACAAATGTAAAAAAAAAAAAAAAAAAGTTCTAAAACACTAATATTGACCCTGGCTGAATTTCCTCCATTCTTTACACATCTTTTAACAGACACATTAATAACTTTTTTCTTCTGGTTTCCCGAGCCAAGAATTCACAAGCAACAACAAAACCGCACTAACCTTAAACCCATTTTAGCAGGCAGATTTACAGCTCAGCGGGCTCACAATGAGGAGAGATTTTCATCTATATATTTATCTCGCTTTAGAACCAATTTGGGAATAACTGATTCTTAGAAAACAATGATTAGGTGGACAGAAAAAGTAATAAAGTGATGCAACTCTCTGATTAAAGACAGCATAAAAAAAATTCAAAAACACTATCTGATGCGCACTTGATGCCAGGGTCAGACTTGTCCACCATAGGACCAGGCCTGGAGACAATACTTTGGAGGTATTGACTTGTCACTAGGGTCTATTTCTTACCAGATGAGTCACAAATAAGTTTTTAGATCTTAAAGATTACGACGTGGGCCCAGGGAACTAAGGTTGATGCAAGGATGAAAAACCTAGATAATATCTTCGCATGTAATGAACATTAGAATTGTCCTGGTTTTTGTATTTATATGTTTTCTTCTGTGGCTTTTTTATGAGAAAGCTGGAAGATAAAGAAGTAGGATGGAAACAAGTATTCACACCCTTAAACTTGTTAAAGACTTACACAGCGTGGGTTTATTGACCAATTAAAATCACCTGGAGCATATGCCGTTTTTTTTTGCGAGTGTTGAGGTCACACTACGGAGAAGAATATGGAGGTCAAGACATCAAAAGAATAAACCGCTGTCCCATCTCCAATGTGCAATTAAAAAATTGTTTTATTCACGGAACCTGCAACGTTTCAACCCGTGGAAGGGTCTTTCTCAAGGTTTGAGAAAAAGTAGTCCAGGGTTGGATATGGTGCTGCAGTTTCTTCTTCCGTTGCTAGATTTGTGGAGACCTGATGCTGGAGCCTGGCACTGTGTGTGTGGGGCCCTAGAACAAGGGTACTTTGGACTAGGGACACTTGTGGACATTTGGCCCTATTGCTACTATGCAAAGCCATCATCTTCCTACTTTATTGCACACTGAAGGGTTAAAGGGGTTATCCTGGAAATAATATTGATGTCCTATCCTCAGGATAGGTCATTAATATCAGATCAGTGGGGGTCCAACTGGGCTGGGCGCTCCATAAGCACTGCGTCTTCTTCCTAGGCCATGTAATGTCACCGTACATCAGTCACATGGTCTAGTTGCAGCTCGGCCCCAGTAAAGTCAACTGTAGTACCAATCACTGCCACTATACGATGTACGGCGCTGTACTTGGTAAGCTGCTGAAAGCCTGACGAGATCAACCATCGGCAGGAGTGCCAGGACTCGAACCCCTGCCAATGTGATAATTATGACCTATCCCAGTGATGGCTAACCTCCGGCACTCAAGCTGTGGTGAAACTACAACTCCCAGCATGTTTCATTAATTTCTATAGAGTTCTGAGAACAGCCAAGCATCTTGGGAGTTGTAGTTTTACCACAGCTGGAGTGCAGGTGGTTAGCCATCATAGCCCTATCCTTATAACCCCTTTAACTGTCATTTATGTTGTTGGTTACACTTACTGTTTCATATCGTTGAACTTCATTTATATGTTTATAGTAATATACTGTATCCTGTTCATTTGCAGTATAAGGCTACGTGCACAAGACAATTAAAAATGTCCGTGCTACGGCCGTTTACGTGACAGCTGTCAGACGACCATTTTTAGCATCAATTAAAATATATGGGGCTATTCACATGGCCGTTTCTTTTTTGTTCGTGTTTTTTTAACAACTGTTAAAAACGGGTACACTAGAAAAATATGGCCTTTTAGGGGTTAAAACAAATGAAAAATACCTCATCCACTTGCAGGCACAGCTGCAATCACTCCTCTCTTGATTGAAAAGGACTTGCACTCAGCGTGATGACGTCACCGCTCGCTTTCAGCATGATTGTGTGGTGACGTCATCACGCTGGGTGCTGGTGCTTTTCAGTCAAGACAGTAGCGACTCTTTCTGCACGAGTAAGTGGATGACTCCATTTTTTTGCACTAGCGTTCCCAACTAAGCGACCATTAAAAACGGTCTATCTGGCCGTGAAAACAGTCAAAAATAAAACGTTCTATTTTTTTGATGGCCACTATTCACTGGCTGTTAAAAAAATGATTCCATAGACTTTAAAGGGGTTGTCTCAGCTCGCTGTTACTAAGGCGAGATGAGACACCGTTTCCGACCACCTCCCGGCCGGGAAACAGCAGAGCGCTCCAACGCGCATGAGAGCGCTTGCCGTGCATGAAAGCTACAGAAACAGCGTAGCACAGAAAGCTATGGTGTTTCCCCAACCCAGAAACAGTTTAGCTTGCTTTGCTACTCTGTGTCTGTAGCTTTCATGCACTGCAATGAGAGCTACAGAAACAGCAGAGCGTCGGAGCGCTCTGCTGTTTCCCGGCCGGGAGGTGGTTGGAAACGGTGCCTCATCTCACCTTAGTAACAGCGAGATGAGACAACCCCTTTAAAGCAGCTCTGTCGCCCACATCAACCCTATTAAAGCAGACATAATGCCTGGTAGAGCTCATCATGCTGATTAAAACAATACCTTGCTTTTGTCTGTACGATAAATAGCTGCAGAGAAATATGCGTTTTTAGTAATATGAAAATGAGCAATTGGAGCACCAGGAGGCGGGACTGAATAGTTTGGGCACTACTTTGTAACGCGCCCTGTGCTCTGAACACTCCCCTTCCCCTTGATTGACAGGGATAGACAGCAGGATGATGGCAGAGCTGTGTCCAAGAGCTATGTGTTAGCAATATCATATCACTATGTACTATAGTTTCACCACACTGAGATCTGCTCAGAAAGCTAATACACATATTACTGCTTTATTCGTCAGCACAATATATGATTATAAAGAAATCAGTAATATTTATTAGCTTTCTTAAAAAAATTATTCTCAAAATGACATAGACTTTTCGTATGGGATAACTGTAGAAAAAAAAAAAACTTGACACTTCTCCCAAGATCCAAACCTTGGATTTCTACATACAAAATCAACCACTTAACCGCCAAGTTATAACATTACCACATGGAGACGCTTGTTTTTTCTATGCTTATCAGATAACACATATTAGGCCTCGTCCACATTTCCGTTTCCGTTCCGCATTTTTCATGGACAGCACACATACCCATTGATTTAAATGTATCTGTTCACATTTCAGCATTTTTCTACTGACCGTGGGTCAGTAAAAAAATCACGGGGACATGCACTACTTTGATCCGTGATGCGGACCAAGCGCGCCCATTGAAGTCTATGGGTCCGTGAAAATCACTGACACACATCCATGTTGTGTCCGTGATGCGTCGTTTTTTCACTGATGACTAATAGGAGCTTCTTTGGAAATTATTTTTCAGCTGAGCAACGTCAGTGAATTACGGATGCCACACGGATGGTAAAAACGGACACACGGACCAACCACGGATCCTTCACGGACAGCTTCACGGATGAAACACGTACGCTTTTTTTCATGGATGTGTCACTATGTGTATTAGCTTTCTGAGCAGATCTCAGTGTGGTGAAGCTATAGTACCTTTCTTTTGTCTGTATGATAAACACCTGCAGAGAAAACTGTGTTTTATTTATATGCAAATAAGATGTTCGAGCACCAGGAGGCGGGGCTGAATCCTTTGAGCACTGCTTTGTCACGCCGCCTGTGCTCTGCACACGACCCCCTTCACTTGATGGAGAGGGCAAGACAGCAGGCTGTGAGGGCAGAACTGTGTCCTAGCATCTACATATCATATACACTATGTACTATAGCTTCACCACACTGAGATCTGCTCAGAAAGCTAATAGACATATCACTGCTTTATTCACAGGCACAATATATGTCTATAAAGACAACAGTAATATGTGTTATCTTATAAGCATAGAAAAAACATGTGTCTCTATGTGGTAATGTTATAGCTTGGTGGATAAGTGATTGATTGTGTATGTAGAAATCCAAGGTTTGGATCTTGGGAAGGGTGTCAAGTTTTTTTTCTTCCACATTTATCCCATAAGAAAAGTCTATGTCCTTATCATTTTCAGAATCATTTTTTTTTTTAGAAAATTACTAAATATTACTGATTTCTTTATCATGTATTGTGCTGATGAATAAAGCAGTAATATGTAGGTTAGCTTTATGAGCAGATCTCAGTATGGTGAAACTATAGTACATAGTGATGATATTGCTGGTACACAGCTCTTGGACACAGCTCTGCCCTCATCCTGCTGTCTAGCCTTGTGAATCAAGGGGAAGGGGAGTGTTCAGAGCACAGGGGGTGTTACAAAATAGTGCTCAAATGATTCAGCTCCGCCTCCTGGTGCTTGAACATCTTATTTGCATATGAATAAAAACACTGATTTCTCTGCAGCTATTTATCATACAGACAAAAGAAAGGTATCATTTTAATCAGCATGATGAGCCCTACCAGGGTTTATCCTGGTCACAGAGCCTCTTTAATTCGTTCTAAAAATGGCTGTTTGATGGGCGTTACTTAAACAGCCATCACACGGCCATTTTTAAAGTTCATGTGCATGTAGCCTAATACTGAGAGACATTATGACTTTTTACCTATGCAAAGTTTTGGAGGGAAAAACAGACACACTGACCTTCTGGTTTATCTCTGAAGACTTGTTTATGTCTGGAAAAGCTGCTTATTCATTCCCATATAGTTGCTTTGAAACTCTATACAAATCTATGATATGACTGCTTTTGATTAGGCTACATTCACACGACCATATGTGTTTTGCGGTCCACAAAACACGGATACCAGACATGTGTATGGGTGACCCTATGATACAAATGCCCATAGGACAGGCTCTACCTTTTTTGCGGGGCTGCAGAACGGAACTACAGATGCAGGCAGCACACCGTGTGCTGTTTGCATCTTTTGTGGCCCCATTGAAATGAATTGGGTCGCACACGTTCTGCAAAATTGCAGAACGGATGCAGACCTATTCAAACAGTCGTGTGAATGAGCCCTTAGGGATTGTGGGAAAGAATAGGCATTTCTATCATAGGGCTGGACATGTGCGGTCCACAAAATGCGGAACGCACGCCATAGAAATCCGTGATTTGCAGATCCACAATACACTTACAGCCATCTGAATGAGCCCTTAGGCTGTGCTTCTTCACTCCACTGATTCCATTAGAAGGTTCCAGTTCATATATAAACTGTATATAAGGACAGCAGTCAGAACCCCTAGTATGGAGACTCTGCCAGACTATTGAGTGACCAGAAGAAGACGTTGAGACGGGGATGCTAAGCCACAGACAATGGGTCAACAGTAAGCCAGCTGGATAACTGAGCCACAGACACTTGGCCACCAGCCTCTGGCCAGTGAGCCAGCCTTCTGAGAGAGAGAAGGACAGCTAGCTCAGGCCTTTCCTCAGCATGAATCCTCCTTCTTCCAGGCAGGAGTTTGGAGAAGCCAACTCATGCCTTTCCCATAATGTTTTGCACTTGAGTTCCTCCAGTACAGAAGCACACTGGTTTACTGCAAGCCTTGACTATCTGGACAAATTTGCCATTGGGGTCTACCCCACCTTACTATCCCATCCGGAGAGCAGTAACACAGGGTGACATCTCGACGCATTAGGACCACCCCAAACCCGGCCACTGCACATGCACCTTAGAATTTAATAATTGATAAGATATATTCCCCCTCATTTGAGCTGCGTAATGTTGGATTTTGTCTTGGGGATGTCAGGACAGGCAACAGTGAGGGCAGAGCTCATTCTACAGCAGTGTATAAATGTCATACTATAGATTTATATGGAGGTCAGAATAATTGGTGGTGGTGGGAGACAACACGATAGACAAGGGAGTATATGGAGGTAATGACATACGGCGGTAAGGGTGGATGGTGCTCATAATAGAGGAGCATATGGAGGTTAGGACATACAGCATATCAAGGTTAGGACAGACTGGTGAGGATAGAGTTCACATGATAGAAGAGTATCTCATGGTCAGGAGAAACAAGCGATGGTCACTCTATCTATAGAGGAATATGTGGAGGCCGGGACAGATAGATGGTTGTCACTCTATAGAGGAATTTATGGAGGTCAGGATAGGTGGTTGTCACTCTAGAGGAATTTATGGAGGTCAGGATAGATAGGTGGTTATCACTCTATATAGGTATATATTGAGGCCAGGACAGATAGGTGGTGGTCACTCTATACAGGAATCTATGGAGGTCTGGACAGATAGATGGTGGTCACTCTATACAGGAATATATGGAGGTCGTGGCATATAGGTGGTGGTCATTGTATAGAAGACTATATGAGGTCAGGACAGGCAGATGGTGGTCATTCGTTAGAGGAGTACATGGAGGCCAGGAAAGACCATGTTGAGAGGGTGGAGGTCACACTATACAGTAGATGAGCGTAATATGTTGTCACGACAGAAAGTAGTGAGGGTGGTGGTCAAATTGTAGAGGAGATGATTATATGGAGCTCCATTTGGGGTGGGAACGGGTATAAGCAAGTTAATCTTGCAGGCACTAAGGGAGTATCATACTGCGTGGCTGCACTGAAGGGGAACATATTTCATCAAGGGCACTAAATGGGCATCATACTGTGTGGGAAGCTATAAAGGTGCATTATCAGAGTCTGAGGGCCACTAACGGGGCATCATTAATGTCTTTTGGGCAGCTTTACTGTTGGTGGGATACTCAAGGGCATCATTAGTGTAAGAACCACCGAGGGGGCATCCTTACTGTGTAGTCACAAAGGGGGTACTGTTACAGTGTGGCACACAGGGCGGGATTGTTCAGAGTAAGAGGCGTGGCTTAATGCGCTACACATGCCACTTGTGTCCCTTTTCAAAATTGGGAGGTATATTCCATGCAAAGCGTTTAATACCATATCTTGATTTATGAGACTACCCACTGTGAAAGTACTTTTGTTATTTCTTCTCGTCGACTACCATTATTTCTTCTGTCCCACAATCCTTTGCCTCATTAGCAAACCATGGAAATATTTTGGACCTTGAGACGTGTAAATGTTTTTATTCTCTTGTGTACAGAGGAGGTCTATGGACTTTTCTGAATGCACAATAAGTGCTTTGTGCCTCTGGTAAACGTAATAATCCCATTGTCCAATACATTTAGAAAACGACTTATTGTTGCACTTAATTACGTCTTGGTTAAACACTTCCAGAAGTGCAGTCTGTAGGAATTTTTGCATCTAATTACAACTGTCTCAGATACTGCTGTCCATGAAGCGTTTTCATGCTAATCCAAAACAGTCATGGAAAGTAATCTGGGGTTACTGAATGCCTACAGAAATGTATATGAAACCATACAGGTGTGAGTCTGAATATGTACCACAGGAACAATCAGAATAGGGCCCCCATCATGATTCCAACCCGAAATCAGCAACACTATTGAATCTCCTCTGCAATGTAGAGCCCAGCAGCATAGCTCAATACAGCTAAAAGATCCTGAGATGTCTGCAGGGCTGTGGAGTCGGTAGAAACTTCAGTTAAAAAAATATTATATTAATTAAGTTTTGTACACATTTAGAAAAGTTTAGAAATGTTAATCATAAATATGTTTTAAGTTTGATCAATTTGAGGCCTTTATTAAAAACAGTGATAAGCAGGGTGTTCTAGTGGTGATAGATAATCAGTTCTCACCTCTCCTGTGTTCTCACCTTTCATTAAACTATAATCAGTGATAAGAAGGGTGTTCTAGTGGTGATAGATAATCCGTTCTCTCCTCTCCTGTGTTCTCTCCTGTCCTTATACTATATACAGTGATGAGCAGGGTGGTCTAGTGGTGATAGATAATCAGTTCTCACCTCTCCTGTGTTCTCTCTTGTCCTTATACTATACACAGTGATAAGCAGGGTGTTCTAGTGATGATGGATAATCAGTTCTCACCTCTCCTGTGTTCTCTCCTGTCCTTACACTATAAACAGTGATAAGCAGGGTGTTCTAGTGGTGATAGATAATCAGTTCTCACCTCTCCTGTGTTCTCACCTTTCATTAAACTATAATCAGTGATAAGAAGGGTGTTCTAGTGGTGATAGATAATCCGTTCTCTCCTCTCCTGTGTTCTCTCCTGTCCTTATACTATATACAGTGATGAGCAGGGTGTTCTAGTGATAATAGATAATCAGTTCTCACCTCTCCTGTGTTCTCTCTTGTCCTTATACTATACACAGTGATAAGCAGGGTGTTCTAGTGATGATGGATAATCAGTTCTCACCTCTCCTGTGTTCTCTCCTGTCCTTACACTATAAACAGTGATAAGCAGGGTGTTCTAGTGGTGATAGATAATCAGTTCTCACCTCTCCTGTGTTCTCTCCTGTCCTTAGACTATAAACAGTGATAGGCAGGGTGTTCTAGTGGTGATAGATAATCAGTTCTCACCTCTCCTGTGTTCTCACCTTTCATTAAACTATAATCAGTGATAAGAAGGGTGTTCTAGTGATGATAGATAATCAGTTCTCACCTCTCCTGTGTTCTCTCCTGTCCCTTATACTATAAACAGTGATAAGCAGGGTGTTCTAGTGGTGATAGATAATAAGTTCTCACCTCTCCTGTGTTCTCTCCTGTCCTTATACTATAATCAGCGATAAGCAGGGTGTTCTTGTGGTGATAATCAGTTCTCACCTCTCCTGTGTTCTCTCCTGTCCTTATACTATATACAGTGATAAGCAGGGTGTTATAGTGGTGATAGATAATCAGTTCTCCCCTCTTCTGTGTTTTCTCCTGTCCTTATACTATAAACAGTGATAAGAAGGGTGTTCTAGTGGTGATAGATAATCCGTTCTCTCCTCTCCTGTGTTCTCTCCTGTCCTTATACTATATACAGTGATGAGCAGGGTGTTCTAGTGATAATAGATAATCAGTTCTTACCTCTCCTGTGTTCTCTCTTGTCCTTATACTATACACAGTGATAAGCAGGGTGTTCTAGTGATGATGGATAATCAGTTCTCACCTCTCCTGTGTTCTCTCCTGTCCTTACACTATAAACAGTGATAAGCAGGGTGTTCTAGTGGTGATAGATAATCAGTTCTCACCTCTCCTGTGTTCTCTCCTGTCCTTAGACTATAAACAGTGATAAGCAGGGTGTTCTAGTGGTGATAGATAATCAGTTCTCACCTCTCCTGTGTTCTCACCTTTCATTAAACTATAATCAGTGATAAGAAGGGTGTTCTAGTGATAATAGATAATCAGTTCTCACCTCTCCTGTGTTCTCTCCTGTCCCTTATACTATAAACAGTGATAAGCAGGGTGTTCTAGTGGTGATAGATAATAAGTTCTCACCTCTCCTGTGTTCTCTCCTGTCCTTATACTATAATCAGCGATAAGCAGGGTGTTCTTGTGGTGATAATCAGTTCTCACCTCTCCTGTGTTCTCTCCTGTCCTTATACTATATACAGTGATAAGCAGGGTGTTATAGTGGTGATAGATAATCAGTTCTCACCTCTTCTGTGTTTTCTCCTGTCCTTATACTATAAACAGTGATGAGCAGGGTGCTCTAGTGGTGATAGATAATCAGTTCTCTCCTCTCCTGTGTTCTCTCCTGTCCTTATACTATATACAGTGATGAGCAGGGTGTTCTAGTGGTGATAGATAATCAGTTCTCTCCTCTCCTGTGTTCTCTCCTGTCCTTATACTATATACAGTGATGAGCAGGATGTTCTAGTGGTGATAGATAATCAATTCTCACCTCTTCTGTGTTCTCTCCTGTCCTTATACTATATACAGTGATGAGCAGGATGTTCTAGTGGTGATAGTTAATCAGTTATCTCCTCTCCTGTGTTCTCTCCTGTCCTTATACTATATACAGTGATGAGCAGGATGTTCTAGTGGTGATAGATAATCAGTTCTCTCCTCTCCTGTGTTCTCTCCTGTCCTTATACTATATACAGTGATGAGCAGGGTGTTCTAGTGGTGATAGATAATCAGTTCTCTCCTCTCCTGTGTTCTCTCCTGTCCTTATACTATATACAGTGATGAGCAGGATGTTCTAGTGGTGATAGATAATCAGTTCTCTCCTGTGTTCTCTCCTGTCCTTATACTATATACAGTGATGAGCAGGGTGTTCTTGTGGTGATAGATAATCAGTTCTCACCTCTCCTCTGTTCTTCCCTGTCCTTATACTATACACAGTGATAAGCAGGGTGTTCTAGTGGTGATAGATAATCAGTTCTCACCTCTCCTGTGTTCTCTCCTGTCCTTATACTATATACAGTGATGAGCAGGGTGTTCTTGTGGTGATAGATAATCAGTTCTCACCTCTCCTCTGTTCTCTCATGTCCTTATACTATAATCAGTGATAAGCAGGGTGTTCTAGAGGTGATAGATAATCAGTTCTCTCCTCTCCTGTGTTCTTCCCTGTCCTTATACTATACAGTGATAAGCAGGGTGCTCTAGTGGTGATAGATAATTAGTTCTCACCTCTCATGTTTTCTATCCTGTCCTTTTGCTATAAACAGAGCAGGAATACATCATTAACCCCTTCACGCCCAGCGCCGTACATGTACGGCGCAACGGGACGTGACTTAACGCCCAGCGCCGTACATGTACGGCGCGCTGATCGGGCGGGTGCAGGAGCTGCGCCCGCCCGATCAGCGGCGGGGGTCCGGCAGTGCCCAGGTGCCGGACCCCTGGGGAATGCGCCAGCATCGGTGAAAACACCGATGCCGGCGCATTAACCCTTCATGTGCCGCGGTCAGCGCTGACCGCGGCACGAGGTGTGCGCAAGTTCAGGATGCCGAGCGGGGGGGGCCATCGGGTCCCCGCGCTGCTGTGACGGGGACCCGATGGCTTGGATGGCAGCCCGATGCCTTCCTTAGGCATCGTGGCTGCCATCCCTGCGAGCCTGTGCGATCCAGCCCCCTGGATCGCACAGGAAGCAGGCTGTAAGTGTATTACTGTGAGTAATACACTTACAGCCAATGCATTACAATACAAAGTATTGTAATGCATTGTGAAGGGGATCAGAACCCCCAAAAGTTAAAAAAAGAAGTGTAAAAAAGGTGAAAAAAATGTTAAAAAATAAAGTAAAAAAAATAAGAATAAAAGTTTCAAGTAAAAAAAAAGAAAAACGCCATTTTCCCCCCAATAAAGTAAAAAAAATTGTTAAAAAAAGAAAAAAAAAGAAAAAGTAGACATATTAGGTATCGCCGCGTCCGTATCGACCGGCTCTATAAAAATATCTCATAATCCATCCCGCCAGGTGAACACAGTAAAAAATAAAAAATAAAAACAGTGCCAAAACAGCCATTTTTTGGTCACATTCCCCCATAAAAAGTGTAATAGCAGGCGATCAAAAAGGCGTATTTACCCCAAAATGGTACCAATCAAACCGTCATCTTGTCCCGCAAAAACGATACCCTACCTGAGACAATCGCCCGAAAAATAAAAAAATATGGCTCTCTGAAAATGGCAACACAAAAAAAAGATTTTATTCTGTTCAAAAGTAAATCTAATGTGTAAAACTATCCAAAAATAAAAAAGTTAGACATATTTGGTATCCCCACGTCCGTAACAACCTGCTCTATAAAAATATCACATGAGATGGCCCCCCAGGTGAATGCTGCAAAAAAAAAAAAAAAAAACCTATGCCAAAACAACCATTTTTTTCCCTCTTGCCTCACAAAAAGTGTAATAGCAGGCGATCAAAAAGGCGTATTTACCCCAAAATGGTACCAATCAAACCGTCATCTTGTCCTGCAAAAACGATACCCTACCTGAGACAATCGCCCAAAAACTGAAAAAAATATGGCTCTTTGAAAATGGCAACACAAAATAATGATTTTATTCTGTTCAAAAAATAAATCTCATGTGTAAAACTATCCAAAAATAAAAATGTTAGACATATTGGGTATCGCCGCGTCCATAACAACCTGCTCTATAAAAATATCACATGATTTACCCCCCTTGGTGAATGCTGTAAAAAAAAAATTTAAAAACCATGCCAAAACAGCTATTTTTTTTCACCTTGACTCACAAAAAGTGTAATACCAAGCGATCAAAAAGTGTTATGTACCCCAAAATGGTACCAATGAAAACATCAGCTCATCCCGCAAAAAATGAGCCCCCACATAAGACAATAACTCAAAATAAAAAAAAAACGTGGCTCCTGCAAACCATTCCATCAAAATCTGTGTTGTAAAATCCATATGGTGCTCCTTCTGTTTTGAGTCCTGCCATGTGCCCCCACAGCAGTTTACCACCACATATGGGGTGTTGCCGCATTCAGGAGAAAATGGGTAACTAATTATGGGGTGCTTTTCTCCTGTTACCCCTTATGAAAATACAAAAAATTTGGGGCTAAAGCAACATTTTATTGGAAGAAATTAAATTTTTCATTTTCACAGCCAAGTGTTTCCAAATTCCGTAAAACACTTAGGGGGTCAAAGTGGCCAGTACCCCCTTAATATATTCGTTGAAGGGTGTAGTTTCCAAAATGGGGTCACTTTTTGAGGGTTTCCACTGTAGGGGTACGTCAGGGTCTCTCAATTACAAAATGGTGCCTAATAACTATTCTAGCAAAATCTGCCTCCAAAATCCGTATGGCGCTCCTTTCCTTCTGACCACTGCCACAAACCCATAGAGACGTTTACCACCACATATGGGGTATTTCTGTAAACTGCAGGATCAGAGCAATGTATATTGAGGTTTAGTTTGCTGTTAATCCTTGCTGTGTTGGAAGAAAAAAATTATTAACATGAATAATCTACCAAAAAAGTGAAATTTTGAAAATTCACCTCCATATTCCACTAATTCTTGTGGAACACCTCAAGGGTTAACAAAGTTTGTAACAGCAGTTTTTTATAATTTGAGGGGTGTAGTTTCTAAAATGGGGTCATTTATGGGGGGTTTCATTATGTAAGCCCCTCAAAATCACTTTATATCTGAATTGGTGCTTAAAAAAATGGTTTTGGAAAATTTGGTGAAAATGTGAAAAATGGCTTCTAAACTTCTAAGCCCTCTAACGTCCTAAAAAAGTAAAATGACATTTATAAAATGATGCCAACATAAAGTAGACATATGGGGAATGTAAAATAATAACTATTTTTGGAGGTATTACTATGTATTTTGAAAGTAGAGAAATTGAAATTTGGAAATTTGGAAATTTTTCCAAATTTTTGGTAAATTTGGTATTTTTTTTATAAATAAAAATGAAATATTTTGCCAAAAATTTACTACTGTCGTGAAGCACAATATGTGACGAGAAAACAATCTCAGAATGGCCTGGATAAGTAAAAGCGTTCCAAAGTTATTACCACATAAAGTGACACATGTCAGATTTGCAAAAAATGGCCTGGGCATGAAGGTGAAAACAGGCCCGGGGCTGAAGGGGTTAAAGATGTTCTCTGGGAATAAATAACTTTTCACAGGTGCCTGCAGCCTGCATATGCTATGGAAAGTATCATAATTATCATCAAATTATTATTATTAAAATAATTTAAATTATCATAAGTATCATTTAAAGTATGGACCTCTACCATATATACACAGAGGTCGTCCTTAAAGAGAATCTGTTACCATGATTCTGGACTGTAGTCATACATGAGTAGAACTACACATAAGGAGTCCAGATCATTTAAAAAAAAAAAAACCTACTGCCTTGTTCTCTGCTTTGCACAATTCCAACTTTTTAGAAGGGTCTCTTAAAAATAAGCTGATTATAAGACCAGGGCTGTGGAGTCGGAGTCGTGGAGTCGGTGACCATTTTGGTGGAGTCGGAGTCGGTATGAAATGGACCGACTCCGACTCCTAAAATATATAACAAATTGGTACATTTAGTTCAGTGCAGTATGTGCTGAATATATGTTCATAAGAATTTGGGAACATGATGAAATGTCCTATAAATGTCTGTTCTATTCCTGATCTAGGGATCTAGGCTTTTAGTCGAGATGACTGTGTGCTGCCCTTTATGTAGATGCTCAGAAGTGAAGCTCCTCCGCTACAGATCAGAGGAAAAAGGCACTGGGATAGGATTAAAGGGGTTCTCACTAGTTACAAAGATTAGCTTTGTACATAAAGGGGCAGTTAAAAGAAGACATTTTCTAAATACAGTGGTCAGTAGATTTTACTTTAGTCATGAACTATAGACAATTCAGCAGGTCTCTCACTGTACACAGGTTTCCATGGTACCCTGCAGACCAGAAAGACTGTTATCTGATTGGCTGAGAGCAGGAGTGACCTCAGTAAGCAAAATGTGTTGAGGACTGATAAGGATGGCTTTACCTGTAATTGTGGTAGAGATCACAACCTCCTGCTCTGTCAGAGTAAGGCTAGTTTCACACTAGCGGCAGGTTCCGTGCTGCCGCAGGTGCACGTGTGAGGCCGGAGTCATTCACTGTAATGTAACGTTAACCTCTGCTGAGAGGCGGCCAGAACGAAAATACAACATGGATCCGCGGCCCACCCCCATTACAGTGAATGGGGCCGGAGCGTGGCTCCGGCAGCCCCTTCACCCGCCGGATCCATAGTGTGAAAATAGCCTAAGTTAATATATGCTAATAACTGCTGGAGACCCCCCGCCACGGCCTGAGGAGACATAGTGAGCGCAAACTGCCAGTGAATCTCACATATGTCGTTTGTATAGTTAGATATAGCCATAGCAATATTAGTACTAATAGAATGTATTTATATAAAATGTACCGTTTAGAAGATTTCCCTATTTGTATATCCATTGTCCCACACACATCAGTCAGGCCGTTGCCCCTAGTTATGGCCACCACGGCCATGTAGTAGTGGTGGCCAGCTTGCTCCTTTTCAAACCCGCTCTGAGGTAACTGCTGTATTGTGAATGCACATTACATGAACATGAGGAGACACATCTTAGGGTACTTTCACATCTGCGTTTTGGATGCTACCCGTCCAAAACGTAGACTTTATAAACGTATCCTGCCCCATAGAGATGAATTGATCTTGGAACAGGATCCGTTTCTCTGCGTTTTGGAAGCGCAGACAAAAATGCTACAACCCTAAGATGTGTCTCCTCATGCTCATATAATGTGCGTTCACAATACAGCAGTTACCTCAGAGCGGGTTTGAAAAGGAGCAAGCCGGCCTCCACTACTACATGGCCGCGGTGCCCATAACTAGGGGAAACATCCTGACTGATGTGTGTGGGACAATGGATATACAAATAGGTAAATCTACTAAACGGTACATTTTATTTAAATACATTCTATTAGTAATAATATTGGTATGGCTATATCTAACTATACAAACTACATGTGTCAGATGGGAATACCCCTTTAAGGCAAGTACTTCTTAGTATATCTAAACTTTCAATAAATTGTGCATAAATCAATTGTCCAGTGCATGTTCTCTCTGTATGCTTTATGTTTTAGTTTGCTTTTCCTCTGAGCTCATGTTTGGAGAGGTTAGCTGCTCTGATGGCTTCTATATGCAGCTGATACAAAACAACTCGGGCCTTATGTATGAAAACTGTCTAGGTGTAGAAGTTTCTTTGTTGCCCATAGCAACCAATCAGAGCTCCCCTTTCATTTCATATAGTGCTCTGGAGAAATGAAAGGGGAGCTCTGATTGGTTGCTATGGGCAACAAAGGAAGTCTTAGACCTAGACAGTTTTCATACATCAGGCCCTTAGTGAGCTGTACCCAGAGAAGCCTGATACTGAATGTTCAGAATAAAGATATCTAGTAAAACATATATTACAGACTCTTTTTGTAATGACATATCTGTACTATTGATTTATGCAAAGTTTGTTTAAAGTTATCACTTAAACATGCGCAGTGTATGAGGGAGTCGGAGTCAGGGGAAATTGAGGAGTCGGAGTCGGGGCTTTGGCTTACCGACTCCACAGCCCCTCCACAGACTCTACTGCTGGGAACCACAGTGATCAACTGTTATCTACCTGGATGTAAGCTTTCAATTTCTTTGCAGTGCCACCACAGGGGAAATGAAGCATTACACAGTGTCCATTCAATAGGTTGTCTGTGTAATGCAGGAGAAGACAAGTCCTCCAGAGAGACCCTCCTCTCCAGTCTGGCCAAGAGATGAGGAACCCTGAGCAGAGGAACCCCTGAATGAAAATTTTCTACACTAGTCAACCCTTTTAAGAGCCAGTTGCAGTTCATACCATTTTGAGTTGCGCACATTAGCATTTAATATGGTAGGCGACAAAAAAAAAAAAAAAGGAACTCAGCCATTTTTTGGTCCATTGATGTCTTTTTTTTAACAATACTTTATTTTTTAATATTTTTATGTTTTTTTTTTCAGAACTCTCGAAAATGTCCTAAAATGTTTAAATTGGCACAGAGCTGTGGGCTGTATAAAACAAAATAAAAACGTGACTGGGTTCCAATCCAACCAGGGCCAACAACTTAAAATAATTTTCTTTATTTTACTCAGTCCTCTGCATTTTGACAATTAAAGAAAAAATAATAAATCTTGGCAAACCACAAACAGCGGTGAATGGGTTCAAATCTGACCAGGGACAACAACTGCACAGGGTTTGTACGTTCTCCTCGTGTTTGCGTGGGTTTCCTTTGGTTTCCTCCCAGTTCCAAAAATATACAAAATAGGCAAGTTGTTTTTCTATGAAACTGACCCTAGTGTATGTTGTCTGTTGGGGTTCAGCACGTACATGGCAGCCACTGACTTTCCAGGGGGGTCGCCCCAGCCACACAACTCTTCCTGCTCTTTCAGTCACCAAGAGAAAAGCGCATTACCAGAATACTTAGGGATGATATAATGTATTAATTGTGATGCAGCCCCCTCTAGTGGTAGTATGTGGTACAGCATGGATAATATCATTAATATTGCTAATAACACCGACGTACTCCGCAGCGCAGACACTGCCATCACAATATCAATCCCCAATGGCGCACACAATCTAATTTCTCTATCTTAGATACACATAACAACTGTGGGAGGACACTAAGGTGCAACCAGCGGAATCACAAATCTGTCAATTCCTCCTTTCTTTAAAAAAAAACAAAAAAACACTTTTTTCTGTCTTAAAATTTCTCTTATAATACGGTGGAACACCTTTGTAGTGTTCTGTATCAGCGTTTTAGACGCTGGTCTTAATAAGCCCCTGCGCTGGCGTGGATCTGCCAAATTTATGAAGAGCCGCTGGCCACTGCATAATTTCGGCGTATCCAGCCCCAGTCTAAATGCAAGCCTAGTGCATACTAGTCATAGACTTCATTAAAAGTAGTGATTGATCACATACAGATGTAGCAGAGCCGAGGTTGGACGCCTCGTGTTGCCATCACAATGTGTTGTCATAGGACTGGAGTTAACCCTTTCCTGACATGTCCATTTTTATTTTTCACCCCCTGCCTTCCCAGAGCCATAACTTTTTTATTTTTCAACGCCCACTTTTTTGACCTGGCGTGAGTGGGGAAAATTCACAGACTGCGGCGCAAATACCTTTGTGCCGCAATCTGTGTCAGAAATACGCCTAATATAGGCGTAAAAATGACCCTCAAAGATTTATCTGGTAAAAGTGGTATAAAGGAAAACTGGCTTAGTTGCCCATAGCAACCAATCAGATCCCACCTTTTATTTTCCAAGGGAGCTGTGAAAAATGAAAGGTGGGATCTGATTGGTTGCTATGGGCAATTAAGCCAGTTTTCCTTTCCTTTTGATAAATCTCCCTCTATAGAGTATATAATAAAGTTTTTGGGACTTTTCCACACATACTGTATATTGTACAGTGTGGCGCAGGGGTTATATTGCCCGGCATGGTGTAACAGCCATGCATTTGTTGTACAGTATATATTATAATCCCTGTACCATGCTATACAATGTACAGTATAATCCGTACACCATGCTGTATAGTACACAGTATAATCCATACACTATACTGTATAATACACAGTATAATCCATACACTATACTGTATAATACACAGTATAATCCGTACACCATGCTGTATAGTATACAGTATAATCCGTACACCATGCTGTATAGTATACAGTATAATCCGTACACCATGCTGTATAGTATACAGTATAATCCGTACACCATGCTGTATAGTATACAGTATAATCCGTACACCATGCTGTATAGTATACAGTATAATCCGTACACCATGCTGTATAGTATACAGTATAATCCGTACACCATGTTGTATAGTATACAGTATAATCCGTACACCATGCTGTATAGTATACAGTATAATACAGGCCCCTGACCCCCTAATACTGGCCCTGCCTGACCCCTAACCCTAGTACTGGCCCCTGACCCCTACTCTGTTACTGACCTCTAACCTTGGACCCCTAACCCTGATACTGGCCCCTGACCCCCTAGTATCGACCCCAAATACTGGCCCTGTCTCACCCCCCTTATACTGGCCCTGTCCTATCCCTAACCCTAGTACTGACCCCTACCCTGGTACTGACCTCTAACCCTGGACCCCCTAACCCTAATACTGAACTCTAATAATGTCCCTAACCCTAATATTGACCGCTAACCCTAATGTACTGTACTGACCCATAATACTTTCTCATTTACATGACCATATTTGTTTTGCGATCCACAATTGCGGCTCCACAAAACACGGATACTGGCCGTGTGCATTCCACATTTTGTGAAACGCACATGCCCAGCCCTAAGATAAAAATGCCTGTTCTTGTCTGCAATTGCGGTCAAGAATAGGGTATGCTCTATCTTTTTTGCAGGGCTGTGAGCGGAACTACGGATTTGCAGCCCCATTGAAGTTAATGGAAATATGATCATATGAATGTACCCTAATGTTGCCTCTAACCCCAATACTGGCCCTAAGGGTGCATTCAGACGACCATATTTCTGGGTCTGCATCCGTTCCACAATTTTGCGGAATGAGTGCAGACCCATTCAGTGTGTACAGATATAGTATATGTAGTATATCCATAGTATATATACTTTCAGTGTATACAGATATAGATATAGTATATATAGTATAGTATATTTATGTAGAGAACTTGGTTCTGGTGCTGTATTTATGTAGAGAACTTGGTTCTGGTGCTGTATTTTTGTAGAGAACTTGGTTCTGGTGCTGTATTTATGTAGAGAACTTGGTTCTGGTGATGTATTTTTGTAGAGAACTTGGTTCTGGTGATGTGTTTATGTAGAGAACTTGGTTCTGGTGATGTGTTTTTGTAGAGAACTTGGTTCTGGTGATGTGTTTATGTAGAGAACTTGGTTATGGTGATGTATTTATGTAGAGAACTTGGTTCTGGTGCAGTATTTTTGTAGAGAACTTGGTTCTGGTGATGTGTTTATGTAGAGAACTTGGTTCTGGTGATGTGTTTATGTAGAGAACTTGGTTCTGGTGATGTGTTTATGTAGAGAACTTGGTTCTGGTGATGTATTTTTGTAGAGAACTTGGTTCTGGTGCTGTATTTATGTAGAGAACTTGGTTCTGGTGCAGTATTTATGTGGAGAACTTGGTTCTGGTGCAGTATTGATGCAGAGAACTTGGTTCTGGTGCAGTATTTATGTAGAGAACTTGGTTCTGGTGCAGTATTTTTGTAGAGAATTTGGTTCTGGTGCTGTATTTGATTTATGGATTTGGTTTGGTGCTGTGTGTATGTAGTGATCTTGGTTCTTGCTCTGTATTTGTGTGTTAAACAGACATCTGATGCTATACGTCTTATACTATCCATTCACATTTGCGTTTGGGTCACAGATTCTGTTAAAAAGACCGGACAGAAAAGTTCTGCCTGCATCATTTAAGCAGCATATGGTTATATGTTTCCAGCAAGGCCTTATGCTGTGTTTTTACCATATTAAGGCAGCATAAGGCCTTGCTGGGTAACTTATTTAACCCTATGCTGCATCAATAACTAATATAGCCTAAGGGCTATCTTTAGATACAAGCAGCATAGGGTTAAAAATGTTACTCACCAAGGCCTTTTGCTGCCTCAATATGGTAAAAACACAGCATAAGGCCTTGGTGGGTAACCATTTTAACCCTATCCTGCTTGTATGTAAAGATAGCCTTCAGGCTATATTAGTTATTGATGCAGCATAGGGTTAAATAGGTTACCCAGCAAGGCCTTATGCTGTGTTTTTACCATTTTTTTTTTTAAGGAGGCAAAATGCGTGTGGGGGGCGGGGCAGGGGTGGAGCATGTGGGGGCGGGCAGGGGCCCATGCATTATAAACTGCCCAGGGCCCATGGGATCCTTAATCCACCCCTGCTGACGGTAGTCATATATTAGTTGTCAAGCGTCCTGCCAAGCCTCTTAGCTTGTTATCTGCCCTTTAAGGTTGTCAGGCAACACATCGATAGCAACCAGTCTCAGACTACTCATGTAAACTGACCTTGAGCTAAGGGTATGAGTAATCTGAGACTGGTTGCTATGGACGTGTTGCCCAACAACCTTGTATGAAAGGCTGTAGTTGCTAGGCAACTTGTGAATAGCGCTGCAACGCTGTTGTCAAACCAGCACCTGGAAATTAATACTTTTGTAATTACATGGAATTAAACATTTTGTATAGCCACTGACCGATTCACTAAAATGTATCTGTATAGCGCCACCTGCTGTTTGTTCTCTTCCTTATTTCTCTGTCCAGTTCACTGAACTAATTGATCATGCTCAGTTTAAATCTTTAACTGCCACCAGCCATATGTTCTGTTAGAAACTGTGACAGTTACATGGAAAGAGCTACAGCAGAAAGGGCACGCCCCGAGCTGAAATAAATCTAGCAGAACAATTACAATGAATGGAGAGATCTCCAGATCCATGTCAGGTACAGCTAGTGGTCTCTTACCTCTGGGAAGAGTGGAGGGGTCCCCAATGTGAAACGAGCAGCAGTGTGTAGGCGGGACCACCACCCCATTCACTGTCTATGGGACTACTGATTACATTGCTCAACTATCTCCGGCAGTCGCATGCTCACTACTGCTTTCATACAGGGGGACCCCTGCGATCGGTGGAGGTCCCAGTGATCTGAACCCCAGCATATATACAGTATCTCACAAAAGTTAGCACACCCCTCTCATTTTGTAAATATTTTATTATAACTTTTCATGGGACAACACTGAAGATCTGACACTTTAATGTAATGTAAAGCAGTCAGTATACGGCTTGTATAACAGTGTAAATTATAACTCAACACACAGTTATTAACCCTTTCGTGCACAGAGGTTTTTTCGGTTCTGCATTTTCGTTTTGCGCTCCCTGCCTTCAAACAGCCATAACTCTTATTTTTCTGTTCACATAGCTGTATGAGGGCTTATTTTTTGCGGGACAAGTTGTACTTTCCAACGCCACCATTTAATATTGCATATGGTGTAGTAGGAAGCGGGAAAAAAATTCCAAACCGGGTGAAATTGCAAAGAAAACGCTATTCCGCTACAGTTGTACGGGTTTCTTATTTACAGCGTTCAATGTGCATTGAAACTGATCCATTACTTTCATTCTACAGGTCAGTACGAATCCGGCAATACCTAATATGTATAGTTTTTCCTGCGTTTTCATAGTAATAAAATAATTAGAAAGTTGCCCGTTTTTTTTTCCCTTGTCAAATCTTGACCCCTATAACTTTTTGGTATTTATGTGTGCAGAGCTGTATGGGGGCTCATTTTTTGCGGGACGATCTGAAGTTTTTATTGATACCATTCTGGGGTGTGTATGACTTTTTGATCACTTTTTATTTAATTTTTTTTTAGAAAAAAAAGTGACAAAAACGGCAAATCGCCATTTGGACGCTTTTTTCCGCCGCACAATTCGCCGTATTGGAATTTTTTTAAATATATTTTAAAAGTACGGGCGTTTTCGGTCACGGTGATACCCATGATGTCTATATTTATTGTTATTTAGGTATTTATTTTTTAATTATACGGAAAGGGGGGCGATTTGAACTTTTATATCTTTTTTATTTTTTATATATTTTTTAACATTTTTTTTACATTTTTTTTCTACTATTTGACAGGTCAAATATGGGCTTATATATTGTGGCTTTTTTTTTTCTTTATGAGCAATTATGGATTTTATAGACTCAGAAATCCAAGAATTGCTCATTTCTTATCCTGGCCTGCCATCTAGTGGCCAGAATAAGAATTGCACTTTGAAAACTGTAATCCTCACCAGCGAGGATTACAGTTTTCATATGGTGTACAGACACCCCGATTGGCCACACGAGGTGTCTGTACACCACCCGGAAGCAAATGCTTCCGGGTTGAGACGCAACTAGATGCCGTGATCACGGCATCTATGCTCCCAGGAAGACGCTGCCGATGGCGGTAAGTAGCGGCAAGTCTCCGCTGTTAGAAACAGCAGAGACTTGCCGGCCATGACGCCCGCCGCACCCGCGAACGGGCGTCATGTGCCCGCATCGCCCCAGCGCCGTACATGTACGGCGCTGGGCGCGAAGGGGTTAATGTCAAAACCGCTGGCAACAAAAGGGAGTACACCCCCAGTGAAAATGGCCAAATTGTGCCCTTTCCCCTGTCCAGTGTCATGTGACTCATTAGTGTTACAAGGTGTCAGGTGTGAATGGGGATCAGGTGTGAAATTTGGGGATATCGCTATCACACTATCTCATACTGGTCACTGGAAGTTCAACATGGCTCCTCATGGCAAAGAACTCTCTGAAGAACTGAAAAAAAAGAACTGTTGCTCTACATAAAGATGGTCGAGGCTATAAGAAGATCACCAACACCCTGTAACCGAGTTGCAGCATGGTGGCCAAGACCATACAGCGGTTTAACAAGACCAGTTCCATCAGGACAGGCCTCGCCATGGTCGACCAGAGAAGTTGAGTACACGTGCTCAGCGTCATATCCAGAGATTGTACGAGTGCTGCCAGCATTGCTGCAGAGGTTACAGGGATGGGGGGGTCAGCCTGTCAGTGCTCAGGCCGCACACTGCATCATATTGGTCTGCATGGCTGTCGTCCCAGAAGGAAGCCTCTTCTAAAGATGATGCACAAGAAAGCCTGCAGTTTGCTGAAGACAAGCAGACGAAGGTCATGGATTACTGGAACCACGTCCTGTGGTCTGATGAGACCAAGATAAACTTACTTGGTTCAGATGGTGTCAAGCGTGTGTGGCGGCAACCAGGTGAGGAGCACAAAGACACGTGTGTCTTACCTGCAGTCAAGCATGGTGGTGGGGGTGTCATGGTTTTGGGCTGACTGAGTGCTGCCGGCTGTAGGGAGCTACAGTTCATTGAGGAAACCACAAATGCCAACATGTACTGTGACATACCGAAGCAGAGCATGATCCCCTCCCTTCAGAAACTGGGCCGCAGGGCGGTATGCCAACATGCCAACATGATAATGACCCCAAACACCTCCAAGACGACCACTGCCTTGCTAAAGAAATTGAGGGTAAAGGTGCTGGACTGGCCGAGAATGTCTCCAGACTTAAACCCTATTGAGCATCTTTGGGGCCTCCTCAAACAGAAGGTGGAGGAGCGCAAGGTCTGTAACATCCACCAGCTCCATGATGTGGTCATGGAGGAGTGGAAGACTATCCCAGTGGAACCAGTGAAGCTCTAGTGACCTCCATGCCCAAGAGAGTTAAGGCAGTGCTGGAAAATAATACTGACACTTTAGGCACAATTTGGCCATTTTCACTTAGGGGTGTACTCACTTTTTTTTGCCAGCGGTTTAGACATTAATGGCTGTGTGTTGAGTTATTTTGAGGGCACGCCCAAATTACACTGTTATACAAGCCGTACACTGACTACTTTACATTGTATCAAAGTGTCATATCTTCAGTGGAAAGATATAAGAAAATATTTACAAAAAATTTGAGGGGTGTACTTACTTTTATGAGATACTGTAGGTAATAAATAACTGTGTTGGCAAGGGGTTTTCCGACTGTTTTATACTGATGACCTATCCTCAGGTCTGATGCAGGTTTGAGGAGACAGCAACTCCGGTGAGTGCCACCTCCTCCTTGCGCCGTACATTGTATAGTGGCTGTACTTGGTATTGCAGCTCAGCCCCATTCACGTGAGTTGCCTCTAGGCCATGTGACATCATTGGCCCAGGGTAAGCTGCGAGAAGGCCGAGGCTTTCTCAAACAGCTGTGGGGGTCCAGCACCAATAAGATACCGATGGTCTATATCTTCTCGTTTTGCCAGGGTATTTCTCCTTGTGGTGACACAAAGTAACTCGCGAAAGAGTTCCTGACCAACATGCCACTCACGGGCCCTCGAACCGTGCTCCACGCCACGTCATGTAGCGGGTTACTGAGGATGTCCTCGAAGACAAAGCCGTCCCTTAAAAGCACCAGGTTATGCAGAACGCAGGCGGCCCTGATAATGTCCTGCACAAAGTTAGCTTCCAGCTGTATCGGGGCATAGAAGACTCGCCACTTGTTGGCCAGTAGGCCGAACGCGCTGTCTATGGCTCGCCTTGCCCGGATCAGCCTGTAATTAAACACCTTCTGGACTGGAGTGATGTTCCTGTTAGGGTAGGGTCTCAAAATGTTCTCGGTGAGCCCAAAAGCTTCATCCGCAACAAAAACGTACGGCATGGGCGGCCCGCTTGTGCCCGGAAATGGCTTATACTCAGGCAAATGTAATCTGCCTTCTTTCAGTTGACGCCCAAGATTGGACTTCTTAAAAATGCTACAGCACCCGGTGGTCCCGTAGGCTCCAACATCCATGGCAATGAACCTGTAACTGCTGTCCACCAAGGCAAGCAGGACAATGGAGTGTCGGCTTGCGTCCCAGTGCTTGGCTCCGCTGTTGGGCGGCATCTTCATTCGAATATCTTTGGCGTCTAATGCCCCGACGCAATTCGGGAAGCTGGTGGTGGCTTGGAAGTCGTCTGCTATTTTCTGCCAGGTTTCGGCAGTCGGCTCCGGCATGAGAGCATTGAGCAGGGCGTCACAGATTGCTCTGCAGGTCTCCCGGACAATCAACCGGATGGTGGCTTTTCCAATGAGGAATCGAAAGTGAAGAGACGTGAAGCTATGGCCTGTAGCCAGGTACCTGCAAAGTCAAGGAGACAACCTCAACAACCGAGACGTCTAGTAGAAGACAGTGTACAGGATACATGATAAATGCCACTTGCTGAAGCGAGACAACCCCTTTAAGACCGCCCCCGGTCACTATCACTGAGAGCTATGTACATATGTATACACATTTAGGTCTCATGCACACTAACGTTTTTTCAGTTTGCATTTTTTTACGGATCAAATGCAGACCCATTAATTTTTTATGGGGGAGGCGCAAAAAAATGTGGACAGCACACAAATGTTATATGCGTGATGTCCTAATCCATTTTTCATGGAGAGAAAGATAATACAAAGCACTTACTAATGTATTGTGATTGACCATATTGCTTCCTTTGCTGGCTGGATCCATTTTTCCATCATGTTATACACTGCTCGTTTCCATGGTTACAGACCACCCTGCAATCCATCAGTGGTGGTCGTGCTTGCACACTATAAGAAAATATGCCAGCCTCTCTGGTGGCCGGGACCGTGGGAGCTCACGTAAGTTGGTACTTTGTAAGTTGTGTACAAGCACGGCCATACTGCTGGACTGCAGGGTGGTCGTAACCATGGAAACTTTCTCTGCATAATAAATGCTATTTGCTGAAGTGGTAAACCCCCTTTAATGGCCACGTTGGGACTTTCGCAGTATATATGCTGAACTCGTGCACCAAACGTGATGTGAACAGAGGCCCAAGGTGAATTTAGATGAACCAATAATCATCCAGATTTCTGATAATCTGGGCATCTTAATGTGCCGCTGATCGCCTGATGAACCAGCAAAACGCTCGTTCATCGGGTGATCTGGTCATTCGTGCCGGCACCACCGATCACGATCACGGACGAGGGATTGCCAGGGGCGGATTGGCCATAGACCTCACAGGGAAATTTCCCGGTGGGCCGATGCCCAGGGGGGGGCGGCCAGTGGAAGTTTTTGGGGATGTATTTTGTGCTGCTGGCAGTATTTTGTGATGGACTGTGGTACTTGGCTCTGTTGGGGCGGTATAATGTGCCACAATATGGTGTTGCAGTCCCTGCCTTCCATCAGTTTAGGCCCGACTACAAAACGGGGACACTTTTAGCACTTTTTCCAGGGCCACTTTAAGTTTCCAGTCCGCCCCTGGAGATCGCAATAGTGGTCCCTCATTCTTACTGTGAAGGTGATCGCTGCAATCGGCTGCTCCATTGTCTTAAGAATACGGTGTCTGAGAAACCCAGAAGAAATCTTAAGATAGAGCAAAAAAAAGTTTGGTCCCTCTAAAGTTTCTGCGCTTTGGTTGGGCGTTTTGAGTTCACAAATCATTTCTGATCCTCTGAAGATGAAATGGTCTTGGTGTTGGGGGTGCCACTGCTGATACCCCAAGTAATAAGATGTTCGAACCCAAACTAATAGAAAAAGCGGTTTTATACTGGACTCTCCATTCTGCCTGGAGTCATGAGCAGAGATCACCCTACTAAGACATAGAAAATGGTGACGTCCTCAAAGGGTTGGTTATCCAGGATTAGAAAAACATGGCTGCTTTCTTCCAAAAACATCACCTGTCCACGAGCTGTATGTGCTATTACAGCTCAGCCATATTAATTTCAATGGAGCTGAGCTGCAATACTAGACACAACCTGAGGACGGGAGTGGTGCTGTTTCTGGAAGAAAGAAACCATGTTTTTTTCGAATCCTTTAAAAAGAACCCGTTACCATTCCTGACATGGCTGTTTAAAGGGGTTTTCCAAGACTTAAATACTGATGGATAGGTCATCAGTATCTGATCGGTGGGAGTCTGACACCTGGGGCGCCCGCCTTTCAGCTGTTTGAGAAGACACTGGTGCTTGCAGTAGCCCTGTGACCTTTTCGCAGCTTACCCTTGGCCAGTGACGTCACTTTAACTAGTCATGTGGCCTAGGAGCAGCTCAGTCCCATAGAACTGAATGGGGCTGAGTTGCAATACCAAGCACGGCCACTATACAATGTACGGCACTGCGCTTCGTGAGCTGCGAGAAGGACCCCCACCAATCAGATACTGATGACCTATCCTGAGGAGGACGGAAGCGGCTGCCTGCGCCCATGTGAGCGCAGGGGAGCCGAGCGGTACAGTGCTCGTTTCGAGCACGTTCGCTCATCTCTAGTCATCAGTATTAAAATCTTGGAAAACCCTTTTAAGGGTACGTTCACATACGCGGCAGAGGTAATATACCCTTATTAGTCAATCTTATTCCTCGCGTATTAACTATTTTGGAGTATCTTTTGACATAACTCTATGTTATTCTGTTCCTCGGTTACTCCTACTAGAAATGTAGGAACAAATTTCCATCTAGGTGTTGTCATTTGGGTGCGTGTCCCTGCATAGTTTGTGCCACCAGTGTAAGTCTGTGCAGCCCCGACCTCCAGTGGTAACACCCAGATGGGCAATTCGTTCATAAACCTCTAGTAGGAATAATAGAGGAACGACACAACATAGAGTCATAAGAAAAGATGCTCTAGAATTGTTATCACATGGGGAATGCATGAAGCTATTAAATCAGACATGTCATTAGAGGTCCCCTTTAATCGACCTGTGTCATAGAATACAACATACTTAATGGTCACGCAGAGCCGCTCCTCCGGGGATATCGCCAGGCGCATCTTGGTGTCACTCCTGATGAGGGACGGTCTCAGGTTCTCCAGCAGTTCATCGAAAGTTCCCATCGACATCTTAAAATAATCAAAAAACTTTTTGGGGGATTTGCGCAAATCTCCATAGCGGAGGTGAAACTGCCCCTTGGAGAAGCGCTGGCTGGTGAGGGGGTGCACCCAGTAATTCCGGACCGTCTCTCTTTTCCGCTTCTTCCGCCTGGAAACAACGTAGCCGAGTAACAGCAGCCAGAACTGGATCTCGTGCTCCGTGGTCATCATGGTGGCTGGACGTAAAAAAAAAAATATAGAAAAATGACAGACGTGTATCGTATAGGCAAAGGTTTACATGTGAAAACAGTCATGAAGCAATAGACATGGCCAGATATCAGAAATATACGATTCTTCACCGTTTTCAAGACCTCTGCAGGCTGTCAGTGAAAAGAAACAATCACAATTTAGAACTCAGCATGCAGTTATGTCTTAGGCAGATATGTAAATGATTACAGTGTGGTCTAAGGTCTTGCCACAAGAGGGCGTTAAAGTGCTCCCCCCCACCTGCCCTATAAAAAGTCTATCAGAGGCTACTTTTGGGTAGTGTACCTCTTGGCGAGACATCACTGACTACTAGACTTGCCTCTATGATTCACTTGAAGACATTTTATCCAGTTGACAGACTTTGAGAGGGGAGGATCATTGGCTGAGAGAAGCAGGATGGTCGTTTCGATGAATTGCCCGCCATTTAGGCCATTCTGACTGAGCTGTGTGGGGATGTTGGGAGGAGTGGTTACATGAGCACACGCACACATGGTAAACAGGCTCCGGACAGCGCAGAAAGACCACCAGTAGAGAGGATCGTTTCATTGTCCACTATCCAGACACCAGTGGCCCCTTCATTCTACCCCTGTCTCTGACAGAACCGTCGCTTGAAGTGGTATCATGAACAGGACACCTGGACTCCTATAGACTGGAACCGTATTGTCTTTAGTGATGAATCCAGGTTCTGTTTGGGATCTCATGATGGTTCGGTTCCAGTATGGAGGCTTTATGGTGAACACTTCAATCCTGCCTTTGCTGTGGAGCGACACACTGCCCTAAATGCTGGTGTGATCATCTGGGAGCCATCGTGTATAACAGCTTATCACCCCTAGTAGTGATATGAGGGAAGCTTACGGCTCAATGTTATGTACAGGACATCCTGCCACCACATGTTCCTCTCCTGGTAGGGCTTCCAACTGGTATCTCTCAGCAGGATAATGTTCACCTGCACACAGCAAGGGTTTCCCAGGAATGTCTCCACCAGATTACAAAACCTTGGCTGCCCGGTCACCCGATTTATCACCAATCCAGCATTTATGCGATCAACACCAGCTTCATGCGATCAACACCAGGAATGTGCAGGATCTACAGGCCCAGCTGTAACATCTGTGGGCAAATGTGCCGCAGGATACCAGGAACCTGTATGTCTCAATGCCCAACCGTATCTCATCTCGTATCCAGGCCAGAGGGCGGATCTCATCTCGTATCCAGGCCAGAGGGCGGATCTCATCTCGTATCCAGGCCAGAGGGCGGATCTCATCTCGTATCCAGGCCAGAGGGCGGATCTCATCTCGTATCCAGGCTGGAGACCGTATCTCATCTCGTATCCAGGATAGAGGCCTTATCTCATCTCGTATCCAGGATAGAGGCCGGATCTCATCTCATATCCAGGATAGAGGCTGGATCTCATCTCGTATCCAGGATAGAGGCCGGATCTCATCTCGTATCCAGGATAGAGGCCGGATCTCATCTCGTATCCAGGATAGAGGCCGGATCTCATCTCGTATCCAGGATAGAGGCCGGATCTCATCTCGTATCCAGGATAGAGGCCGGATCTCATCTCGTATCCAGGATAGAGGCCGGATCTCATCTCGTATCCAGGCCAGAGGGCGGATCTCATCTCGTATCCAGGATAGAGGCCTTATCTCATCTCGTATCCAGGATAGAGGCCGGATCTCATCTGGTATCCAGGATAGAGGCCGGATCTCATCTGGTATCCAGGATAGAGGCCGGATCTCATCTCATATCCAGGATAGAGGCCTTATCTCATTCCGTATCCAGGATAGAGGCCTTATCTCATCCCGTATCCAGACTAGAGGCCAGATCTCATCTCGTATCCAGGATAGAGGCCTTATCTCATCTCGTATCCAGGATAGAGGCCTTATCTCATCTCGTATCCAGGATAGAGGCCTTATCTCATCTCTTATCCAGGCTAGAGGCCTTATCTCATCTCGTATCCAGGCTGGAGACCGTATCTCATCCCGTATCCAGGATAGAGGCCTTATCTCATCTCGTATCCAGGCTAGAGGCCGTATCTCATCTCGTATCCAGGCTAGAGGCCGTATCTCATCTCGTATCCAGGCTAGAGGCCGTATCTCATCTCGTATCCAGGATAGAAGCGGCCTATCAGGGTCTTAGAGCCTCCTTTCTTTTGTACAGTTTTCCCATTACTCTAATATTATGATGACTTCTATTTATCCTCATTACATAGAATGTTTCATTCCAACCTCTCTTCCTCCTTGGCGCAGGACTGTCATGACAGGTGGTAGGTCCTCTTTAACCCCTTAAGTCACCTGTGAAGAAACCATATATCATGGATTGGCTTGCATTTGCATTAAGCCACCGAGTCATACAGTTACAACACTATGACCGCGGCCCCTAGACAACCCCCATTATAAGGGCCTGTGCCCCAGACTCCACCTGTATGTGGTCCCATCACTGCTCCATTTCCAGCCTGCGGGACCAGGAAGCAGCTGGGTCCTGTGACAGCTGTGGCTAATCACAGGCCTCGGCAGTCACCGGCCTGCAAAAATAATAAACTTGTCCTACTCTTGTCCGTTTTGCAGACAAGGATAGGGACGTTTTTACAGAGCGGAGAAAAAACTGAAGGATTTTGATGGCATATTATCAGGACAGTCCATCAATATCAGATGAGTGGGGGTCTAACACTCAGGACCCCCACTGATCACCAGGTTCTGTGTCCTGGTGCAGAAAGTGGGCCCCTGTAGAGCTTGGGACTGGTACAGACACTGCCGCAGTGCTGTAGTTACTAGCACTGTCCACTACAGAAAAGATGGCGCTGTGTAGTCTCGGCGCCTCACAGATTTGGTCTATCCTGTGGACAGACCATGTATATCAAAATTATGGACAACTCTTTAGGGCTTAAATAGCCATAAACCACTACATGTAAAAATCGCCACCATAGTAACAGTGACAAGTAATGAAAAGTGACCTACCATAGCGTACTGACCTACCTGCTCACCTACAGTGGCTGATAACAGGGAACCATAGACTGCACAGGGAGGATAGCCACTAAGACTATAAAATGGAACGGGGCAGATTTACAAAACCGCCTTAGGGTACGGTAACACGTGGCGAATACGCTGTGGATATCATGCAGTGGAATTGCAGTTTGTCGCTGTGTGGATCCGGACAGTGGGTCACGCCCCCTGTCCAACAGGGCTTTCCTGCCTCCGAAATCCACCCATGCTGCCACGCAACGTGAATATCAAACCCATGCAGAAAAATTCTGACGCCATATGAGCAGCAGCAGCGCTGAGGACAAAATCCGCATGAGAAATCTACCATGTGAACATGCCCTTAAGAAAGTATTCAATGTTGCCACTAGGGGATAATATATCCATAAAATGGTGACGTATGGCCCGGGCTCCAAGCCGCAGCGGCACCATGCGCCTGTACGGATATTTCTGTCTGTCGTTCCAGCTGTCGTGTCGCCCCCATATAGCGACCTCCTATAGATCGGCCGCCTCTGCTGTGCCTGTCAATCCAGGACACAGCCTGAACCTTCCAGAATGAGACCAGCTCCTCCCAGTGCTAAGGACTGTCCCAGTATAAACCAACCTCCAGGCAGCCGTGACACAAGTACAACCACAACTCCACACACCCGTTCCTGACTGAACTAGCAGGATGCCTGAATTCAATTGGAAGGTAAGTGCACACTCTGGATCTTCTGGCAGGTGTAGACATAGGAGAGCTGAGTATGTTGTTCTGCACTACTGTCTTACACAGACATACATGCAATCATTGCATTCTCACATTCAGCTCTGCTTCATGTATCTTGCATAGACCATGCTATATATGAAATGGGCACCCGGGTTAGAAGGAGACTTCAGCTTGCAGAGTGCCCTCTTACCAGCATGTGAGGATCTCCATCAGCAGCTGCTCACTGTGGAAGTCGTGTTTGCAGTATCTCAGCCAGCCATAGTCTATTATCCTGCTACAGGCTGTCCTCGCTAAGTGACTCTCCTGCAGCCTCCATCAGGAATACAAAGTAAAACACCATCATGGAAGCAATCTGAGAAATGTCTGTGCGAAACGGTGAATGTCGGCCATTTTTGTGAAGTCCATTGAATAGCCATCGGCTTAGACTAGTGTCGCCTGAGCTGGAGACAAGTTGTGAGTAATAGGGCGACCTCTAGTGTTCACATATGTTTTACACAGCGCTGCAATGTATTGGGAAAGCAACATTTTTCTAGTTTTTGAGGTTTTTTTTTTTACTCTAAGCTGTATAACGCCATTATTATTTTTGCCCCTCCTCCCCTATTTGTTACTGTGGACAGTGTGAACAATGACCATGTTGTGCTATCCACATGTGTCAAATTTATTAAGGTACTTTCACAATAACGTTTTTGCTGGATTCGGCAGGGTTCAGCAAAAACGATTCCGTTACTGATAATACAACCATTTGCATCCGTTATGAACAGATCCGGTTGTATTATCTATAACATAGCCAAGATGGATCCGTCATTAACTTCATTGAAAGTCAATGGGGGACGGATCCGTTTTCTAATGTGTCAGATAAAACGGATCTGTCCCCATTGACTTGCATGGATCCCCAGGACGGAAAGCAAAATACAACATGTTGCTGTTTGGTCTCCGGTCTGGGGACGCAACTAAACGGAACGGAATGCATTTTTAAGCACTCCGTTCAGTTTTGTCCCCATTGACAATGAATGGGGACAAAACTGAAGCGTTTTCTTCCGGTATTGAGCCCCTATGACGGAACTAAATACTGGAAAACTTAAATGCTAGTGTGCAAGTAGCCTTAGGCTAGTTTCACACTAGCAGCAGCACGGATCCGGCAGGTGAAGGGTCCCCCCGGATCCGTGCTGCCGCTAGTGTGAAAGCACCCTTAAGCTCCATTTCTTGTCATCCATTTATTCCTTAAAAAAAAAAACAACTAATAACTGCCTGAAGGTATAGCTACGTGGCCACACGGGTCATGGCCATGCATCCCAGCATAGCATTAATCCCATAGAAATGAAAGGGGTCACAGCGTGATCTGCATGTTGCTATGACACCAACACGAAGTGCAAAAAATCCAACGCCACTGTATTCATCTACAACAAGAACGGAGCGGGGAGAGCTGTGGCTGGAGGACTCCGCGTATGCACGGCTACCGCTCCCATTAATTTCTATGGGGCCAACGAAAATAGCCAAGCCAGCGCTCGGCTATTTTCGGAGGCCCCATAGAAATGAATGGAGGACGGCTGCACATACGCGGTGTGCCTTCCTCAACTTTCCCCGCTCTGTTCTGCAAAGGGAAGGTGACTTCCTGGCGCCGGCTCCCTGCTCCTTCTTCTCCCCGCCTGCGATGCTCCTCTGGGCTCCAGCGATGTCAACATCCGGTTTGACGTTGTTCAGATCCCATGTGACCATGTGGCCACTTGTCATGACATACTCATTACCGGAGTGTATCCCCCTTCCTTACCAGGCTTATTTTTCAGGTGTAACAATGGGCCTATCTAATTGCAAATAACTCATTAATTTCTGAGCCAGCCCGCATGTATTTGATATTATTTTTCTCAGGACAACTAAGACCTTTCTTTTGTGCCATTACATAATGGCTATGATATTTAAAAAAATAATAATTTAAGGAAAAACTTTTAAAGTTATGAAGAAAAAAATATTTTCCCTTTCTTATTATTTTTTTTCTATTATAAAAGGTTTCAAGACAAAACATTTCTAAAACCATTACCGTACGCTTGTACTCTGAAAATGGTATTTATCTACTGGCTAGCCCATTTTTGTGGCTTATTTTTCTATTGCTGGTCCTATGGCACAGTACTGCCAGAAAAGTCTTGTACAGCGCCAAAACGTTACAAGCCCCTTCAAAGTGACTTTTTTTTTATGTTATTCCCCTTAGGTATTCATCTTGGGGAAATCTGGACATTTTAAGGATTTTTTTATATATATTTGTATATTTTACACAGAAAAAAACCCTGCTATACAAAATATAGCTAAAATGAATACCTAGATTTTTTAAATAAAAAAGTGTGTGTTTGTATATTTTACACGCACAACTTCCACTAGACTATTTGCTAAAATTAATTAATAAATATAATAATTTTTTTTTTTTTTTATGAACAAAAAAGGGTGTTTGTATGGGTGTGTACATAGTCTGCTATACTAGTAACTATTGCTATAACTTTATCATTTTTTTAATTATTTTCTGTATTTCTCTTTTAATTCATTATTTATTTTTTAATGTAAATTAACCCCTTTCTGCCACAGTCAAGGCAGGAAGAGGTTAATTCCCAGCCTGTAGGCTGACAGTTCAATTTATAGCCAGCAGGTGGCGCACTTACATAACAAAAGGCCCTCCCTGCCGGCTTTTAGATTTTACAATGTAATAGACGCTTGTAGCTGGATGCTACAATCGTCTATCACTGCCTGACCGCTCCCGCTGGCCACGGCACATCTCCCTGTGACCGCAGCTGTCTAATGAGAGTGTGGTCATGGCGATCTGAGGAGGGACGGGCTGTGATAAGAGCCTATCACAGCTCAGCCTCATTCACTTTAACGGGCCTGTACTGTGTCTAGGTCATGTGACCAATTAACGCGTCGTCACTCAGCCTAGGGAAAGCTGAGAGAACAACTGCGAGCACTGATGCCTTCTCACACAGCTGATTGGCGGGGTCCCGGGTGTCGGATCCTCACCAATCAGATACTGATGACCTATCAAAAAAAAACCTTTAAAGAAGGATTCCAGCCAAAATGATTTATCTCCTATCCAATCTTAATAAAAGAATTGGAACGGCACTCAATCTTCATGTTATTGCGATAAATAAAGGCATAAACCGGGAAAAAGGCCGTTGAGTCGAAACGCGTTGCATCTGCCTTTCTTTTGTTTAGAGCAATAAAGTGCAGATTGTTTTGCATTAAAAAGTGAACGCAGGTCCCCTTCTTCTACGTGGATGTGTGGGCCTGCTACCCAGAATACAAGCTCCACCACCTTCTTCCAGAGTGCTGACGGATTATCTCTACACATTGATCTTAGAGCAGAGGAATAGCCAATGCTTGGAGGAGCTTGAATGGCGCGGTGATTAAGCATGGCGCCCTGTTGCTCCATTCCAAGTCTATGGCGCCCTTTGCTTGATGACAATGCTGTTCCTCTGGAGAAGAGGACTCTGTACAGCTACTGTCCACCCAACCACAAAGGGATTAGTATGAACCAAGGCTGAGCCTGTTTATGAAAGGACCACCTCTATCCGAGGACCCCATAGCAGTGTATTGGTCACCTCTGCAACTACTACCGATATCTACAGTATCTACCTTTTCACTGCCTGCCTGGCATCAACGATTTGAGGCCCCCCAGCGTGGTAACCATGCAGTTATCCCCAGTTCTCATGGTTCGTATTATTTTCTGGTTTCAGGCGCTGGATAATTTTCCGCTGCTGATGTACATTTTAGCGGCGAAGACCTTGCTGCTGTGTCTGGCCTTTGCTGGTGTTAAGATTTACCAAAGCAAAAAAGTGGAAGCCAAACTGAAGCGCGAGCGAGAAGAGAGACTGAGGAAGCAAGCCGAGAAGGAAGAAGCCGAGAAGGAAGAAGCCGAGAAAAAAGACGACTGAGGCAAGTGATGACCCTGAAGAAAGTGTATCCCTTCCCCCCGATCTGTTGCTGTATTAAGATAAATAAGTGTTATTCAAATATGCAAATTAGGGCTTAAGTGCACTGACGGTGGGTCCTAGCCGCTCAGTGCACCTTAGCTCCTGTGCTCTGCTTCCTTGGACACTCCCCGCTCCATTTCATTGATAGGGACAGGTAGAGGGAAGAATGTCTCAGAAAGCGGAGCTAAGGTGCACCAAGTGGCTAGGACCCACCCTCAGTGCACTTAACTCCTAATTTGCACGGTGTGAATTTTAAGGGTATGTTCACATGGCTAAAATCCGCCACTGATTTAGCAGCAGAAAATAGGTGTTTTCAGCTGCTAAATCCACAAAACTCCACCAACCGTTTCCCCACTGACCTTAAAGGGCATCTGTCAGCAGTTTTGTACCTATGACGCTGGCTGACCTGTTACATGTGAGCTTGGCAGCTGAAGACATCTGTGTTGGTCCCATGTTCATATGTGCCCGCATTGCTGAGAAAAATGATGTTTTAATATATGCAAATGACCTCTAGGAGCAACGGGGGCGTTGTCATTACACCTATAGGCTCCGCTCTCTCTGCAACTGCTGCGCCCTCTGCACTTTGACAGGACCAGGCAGGCATGATCACGTTTTCACTGGTCCTGTCAATCAAAGTGCAGAGGGTGCGGCAGCTACAGAAAGAGCAGAGCCTCTAGGTATAATGGTAACGCCCCCGTTGCTCCTAGAGGCTCATTTGCATATAATAAAACATCATTTTTCTCAGCAATGCGGACACATATGAACATGGGACCAACACAGATGTCTTCAGCTGCCAAGTGCACGTGTAACAGGTCAGCCAGTGTCATAGGTACAAAACTGCTGACAGATGCCCATTAAATCTGCAGCATGTCAGTTTACGCACCTTTGCAATCTATAGGGTGAAATCTGTGGCAAATCGGCAGCAAACTCTACAACATATATGCACGCAATACATTGCAGATTTTGTAGCAATTTTTCACAGAATTGCAGCAAAATTTGCAATGAACAAAATTCTGCAGCAGAAAATCGTCCCCATGTGGACAGGGGTCAGCGACCTTCAGCACTCCATCTGTTGTGAAACTACAACTCCCACCATGCACACTGACTTGTCTGTTCTCGGGACCATAACACTGGATGCAGAGAGTTGTAGCTTCACAACCCCTGGTCGCTGTCCTCTGATGCAGGAGAACTGGGGGGGTAATAATGTCTGTCTTCACTCTTGCAGGTTACGTTCAGATTCGGGATGGATGGAAGGCAGAAGGAATGAAGAATCTGCGGACTCTTAAATTATTACTTTATATGTCATATTTTTCAATCCCATTTTGTACATAATGATAAATAATAAATGTTTGTAAAACTTTTTTTAAACAATTTGTCTGATGTCAATGATATGAAGATGATGATGATTATCTCCTAGGAATAAGCATTTGAATGGCCAAAAAAAAGACAAACTACAACTCCCAGCATGCTTTCTGTTTGGATCCAACAAAAAAAAAAAAAAAAAGAGGGCTGAGGTATGGATGTGTACAGAGGACCATCATTACTAATGTCCGGGCAGTATGCCGTCAAAAGACATTGCCTCACTACTCCACACTGCCCCCTTCAGGCCAGGGATGCATACATAGCAGCTATACACATATTCCATCCCTCCTTCTCTGGCCTTTGTGCAGTGTCTCCATATGGGAAAATGATAGGTCTCATAGTTGGACGTAATACAGTAATATTCTTCTATATGGCATCTGATAATCCAGTCTATTAGACTTAAAGGGGTTCTCTGGGAGCTAAGAAAATAAAATTACTCAAAATACGTAAATATTACTTTATTATATATTCCCAAATACATTTCATTAGTTATGATGGCTCGTTTTGTCTGGGGAGCAATTATCAGTGGAAACAAAATGTCCGCCGTCCTATTAGTACATACAAAACCTGTCCTAATCACACAGGAGGACAAGTTACTTCACAACACTGAGCTAAAGAGCTGCCTCATCCTCATCTCTGCTCATCCTGAAGACAGCTTAATATGATCTTCATCTGAATCTCTGTAGGAATAGAGCTCATGAGGAGACATGAAAGGGAGTCTGTCACCTCATTTTCACCTATATAACTAACATCAGTGCCCCACAGAAGATTGCATACAAATCCCAGACATACCTGTGTGCACTTTGTGTCTGTATTCCATGTCACATCCCAGACATACCTGTGTGCACTGTGTGTCTGTATTACATGTCAAGAAAAAGCACTTTTATTCTGCAGGAAAACAGCTCCCAAGTGCCCAGCTGAAAGTGAAACTAAAAACAGCTTTCTCTCCTGACTGGATTTCTAACAGCTATATCTTCTGATATACTAGATATAATGCTGCAATGTTGGTATCATTTTAAAGCTTGGAATGTCAGCTTTTAAAGAAGGTCAGAACCATTTTTCTATCTGCTATGAATCCCAAGATACGAGCAGCTAAAGCTGCCCGCCCCCCTCCAGTCTGGTTTGCAGCAGCAGTAGAGCCGGGCACTTGGGAGCTTTTTCCTGCAGAATAAAAGTGCTTTTTCTGAACGAGGAATACACACACACAGTGCACACAGGTATGTCTGGGATATGTGTCCAATCTTCTGTGGGGCACTGCTGTTAGCTATATAGGTGAAAATGAGGTGACAGAGTCCCTTGAAGTACAGAGAGAAGGTGGGATGTGAGTAATAAGCAGCAGCTCTTGTATGCAGTCTCCATTACCACAGTCTGTCCTGTCCATCCTCTCTGTACTTCATGTCTCCTCATGAACTCCATTCCTACAGAGATTCAGCTGAAGGTCATATTAAACGGCACTCAGGATCATAATCCCTGACAAGCAGAGCAGAGAGGAGGATGAGGCAGCTCTTTACCTCAGTGTTGTGAACTAACTTGTCCTCTTGTGTGATTAGGACAGGTTTTGTGTGTACTAATAGGACGGCGGCCATGGGATAATAGGACATACCCAATCAAACCCTTTAACCTTGAAATAAAAAACAAACCACCAAAAATTTTTGTTTGGAAATTTTTTTTTTAAGAAACAAGGGCCATGGCCTTTATTAAACACTTAAATTTCATAACTCCACTTATTACAAAATCATCAGCAAATATACAATCAGAACAGAATTAAAATAAATAAGCTCATCCATAAGCTCAAGCTTAACATTAAAAGTACAACACCCCAAATACATAACAAAGGCCGTGACATAAAATAAGGGTGGGCGGGCGTTGAACGACGATCCTCCGGTCTTCATCAGATGAGGTAAGTCATTGCCCCCTACCTAAACCTGGCTATTTATTCAGTAAGCCCACAAATGACCCAGCAATCAAAGCCTTGTCCCCAAGGCAGAAGAAAATAACAATTTATTAAGCTTATGATTGGACCACAATTCTGACCAATGAAATTAAAGAGGTTCTCCAGGAATTAAGGAAATGAAAACACGCAAATATTACTTTATTATAAATATATTCCCAAATAGCTTTCATTAGTTATAATGGCTCATTTTGTCTAGGGAGCAATCATTAGGAGAAACAAAATAGCCGCCGTCCTATTAGTGCACACAAAACCTGTCCTAATCACACAGACAAGTTACTTCAAAACACTGAGGTAAAGAGCTGCCTCATCCTCCTCTCTGCTCTACTTGTCAGGGATTATGATCCTAAATACAGTTTAATATGATATTTATCTGAATCTTTGTGAGAATGGGGTTCATGAGGAGACGTGAAGTACAGAGAGGATGGACAGGACAGACTGTGGTAGTGGAGACTGCATACAAGTGCTGCTCATCAGTCACACCCCACAATCCTCTCATGTCTCCTCATCTTCTCCATTCCCACAGAGATTCACCTGTATTCTGGATGATAATCCCTGACAAGCAGAGAGCAGGATGAGGCAGCTCTTTACCTCAGTGTTGTGAAGTAACTTGTCCTGCTGTATGATTAGGACAGGTTCTGTGTGTACTAATAGGACGGTGGCCATTTTGCTTCTCCTAATGATTGCTCCCCAGACAAAACGAGCCATTATAACTAATGAAAGGTATTTGGGAATATATTTATAATAAAGTAATATTTAAGTATTTTCATTTTCTTAATTCACGGAGAACCCCTTTAAGGTGGCGCTATGACTAGCACTGAAGTCCAAGGAGTCACTTTTATTCTGTTAGGATGATTTGAATAGAAAAAAAAAATGTTGGGGCAGATATAATGACATAAAAGTATTCACCCCCCTGATACAGGTGAACCCGTCTGCTCTTTCATGCTGCCCTCAGAGGAGGCAACATGCTGATTTCACTGATGTGTTTTTTATGATATTTTATGGATAGCATACTGATCCATTCATTTCTATGTGGTCATGCACATTTGTGTCTTTTGCAAATCTCTTTTTCCTTTCTGCAAATTATAGAGCAGGTCCTATTCTGGTCCTTAATGTGGATAAGAATAGCCCTTTCTATTGATGGGAGTGGGAAATACAGAATGCACAGAGAACGTATCTGTGTCGTATGAAACAGTTTTTTGCAGATCCAAACACAATGTGCATAATGCCTTGATGTGCACCTTACATGTTAAACTTTGTAGTATGTGGCCAGTGCTGCCAGCATCTTCCCCGACCTCCAGTTGCTGATTGTCAGTTTTCTCCCTATTATTAGACCTGGCAGCTTCCCTCTGACACTGTCATTTGGCATATGAAATACATTAAAGGTGTATTCCCATCTCAGACAATGGGGGCATGTCGCCAGGACATCCGTGTGGAGATCCAGAGGGATGTGGGTTCCCTAGAGTGGGGTGAGTATAATCTATATGAAAGGCCCAGGCATTGGGGGAGCATTTTTTATAGAAGGATAGATCAGATATGATATTAAATCAGATATGATATTGGGGAAAACAGCATGGCATTAGTAGCGTTCATAGGTACAGTAGGATTAGGGAGCAGTGAGTACAGTGCACCTTGTGCTGGCTCTGTACTTGCCGCTCTCTAGTCTTTGTCTGCCGGTGCCGCATGCTGTGACCACACTCGATGCGATGTCGGGTTACAGCACGGCGCGGCAGGAATAGCTCTGAATCTCAGAAGCGCCGGGGGAAGAGAGGTGAGTTGACTTTTTTTTGTCTGATCTGAGGTCTGATTGGGGGTCTTATTAACAATGGGGGTCTGAAATGATGCCTGATTAACATTGAGGGATCTGATCTGAGGATGAAAACATTTTTTTTTTCTTATTTTCCTCCTCTATAACCTAGGTGCGCCTCATCAGCATCTTATAGGGTGAAAAATAGGGTACATTGAATGGAATTATTAAATATGTAAATATATCTCTAGATATTAACACAATGGTTTCCAGTATATTTTAATTCGCTCTAGTGAAATGAGTGTCATGTCCTTTTAAATTCTCAATAGCATCACCATGTTAATAGCAGTAGCCATCCTCCAATCGAATTGCACAGCTTCACCATGTTAGTAGCAGTAGCCATCCACCAATAGAATTGCTCGGCTTTAGCATATTAATAGCAGTAGCCATCCACCAATAGAATTACTCGGCTTTAGCATATTAATAGCAGTAACCATCCACCAATAGAATTGCTCGGCTTTAGCATATTAATAGCAGTAGCCATCCACCAATAGAATTGCTCGGCTTTAGCATATTAATAGCAGTAGCCATCCAATAGAATTGCTCGGCTTTAGCATATTAATAGCAGTAGCCATCCACCAATAGAATTGCTCTGCTTTAGCATATTAATAGCAGTAGCCATCCACCAATAGAATTGCTCGGCTTTAGCATATTAATAGCAGTAGCCATCCACCAATAGAATTGCTCGGCTTTAGCATATTAATAGCAGTAGCCATCCACCAATAGAATTGCTCGGCTTTAGCATATTAATAGCAGTAGCCATCCAATAGAATTGCTCATTTTGAATTTGAAAAACAAGAAAGTCGGTTGCCTCCAGTCGGTTGTACCTCGATGAGCAGTGAAGATGGACGTCTCCCGCCTCTGCCCAGCAGGATCATTGTGCAGATCATCGGTTCATATCGTAGATAAGTATCTCAGTGAAATGATTGTCTATTATGTATATAGTAGTTATAGAGTATTGATATAATATTACTAGAAGAAGTGACCACCCAGAAGATGATTTCATATGAACCTTCTACCCTTATAAATGAGGGGGAGGGTTTTGGGCTATCTGATCAGTGATGTAACACAATATTACCCCCTTCCTCCAGTCTATATATAATTACATGAGAGCATGTCAGGCTGTATTCACACTTGCAGAGCAGTGATTCCTCACATGGTGATATCACCAGCATCTATCGGTCCTCACTGACTTATGATAAGGGACGTCAGGATCCGCTGAAGTGTCCGTCCTTGTAACAGGAACAATAGTGATGTCTGCAGCAATAGTTTTTCTATCAAGTATTACAGAATATCTCATGGTGTCTCCTCTGCAGGTGTGAACACAGCCTTACACAGGATCACACTGGAGGCACAAGTCTTGTGTCTGTGTGTCCCTAAAGAAGTAAGACTGGTGTACAGATATAGCGCTGATGCTGTATGTGCGGCTCCTTGCTGCCCTATCATACAGACAATATTATCACATATACACCATGATACATGTGGACATACAGAGCAACTCCAGCCTCAAGGGGGTTCTGTACAACTCATAACTGGGGGCCTGTAGGGCCTCACTGATCCAACATTCAACTTACCTGTCATAGCACATATAAGAGTAGAGGGTAATAGCATATACTATGTAATGGTATAAAAGTACATACAATACTACTGGTGTAAAGTAGAACTGGCTTAGTTGCCCATAGCAACCAACAGATTCCACCTTTCATTTTTCACAGCTCCTTTGGTAAATGAAAGGAGGAATCTGGTTGGTTGCTATGGGCAACTAAGCCAGTTCTACTTTACACCAGTTTGATAACTGACCCCTATATGTACTATAATATATACTATGTATAATATGACACAGTGTACACAATATGCCTATATGGCTGGAGGGATTTTTTCCTTAAAGATACATTTTTTGCCTGCATTTAAAGGAGTTTGACTAGCCTTCTATGGTGGCTTGTCAGCAGCTCACCACTCTGACTCATGGAGGGGGATCCCAATTGGGAGACACCCCCATATGACACCCATATGCTCTAATACAGCATATGGACAGAACATGGTTATACTGGTGGGACAAACAATGCAGGTAAACAATATTAGCCACCAGTCGGGTAGAAGGAGTGTGAATGTTTGTTCCTCCTGCCCCCTATTGCGATAAACATGCATGCTGTTGTTCCAAGCATGCATGTTTTTGGGAAAGTCAGTAGAGATTGCTGTCAGCTCATGTTTATGGCGGGTATTATAGGGCCACCTTTCAGTAAAAGTCTACCTGGAAGAAGGAGGAGGAGTCAGTTATCTCATCTCACCACTCTTCATAGTCTATAGGTCTTCTTACTGGAATGTCTATGGCATCCTTACCAGCCTGTATGAGTTTTCTGGTAAATTTCACCTTGCCATCCGTCTGTATATAACTGAATCCCACTGGATCACCTAAAAGACCAGGAACCATATTGGGAGTAGAGTATAGGGCATGAAAGCCTTCCAGAGATCCTGGAGGAGATGCTTGCCCAAAGGAGTTGACTACAGGACAGGGAACTTGCTGAGGGTTAACTATAGGACACAGAGGCCTGCCAGAGTTGACCACAGAACTGAGAAGTCTATCAATTACAAAAAGGTCCAGCAGAGGTTGGCTTCAAGCCCACTGAAGGTGAACTACTGGACAGAGAGGATGACATGAAAACCAGTCAAGGGTTGACTATGTGACACAGCAGCTCACTGGTTTTTCACTACAAAGCAGAGAAACACTACAGAGGTCAACGGCAGCAGGAAGTCCTACCAATGTCGAATAAAGGACATTGAACTTGGGAATGGGTACATGTACTTCATTCAGGGATGGTATGAGTAAGATACATACTGTATATCATCATTATAAACCCACTGAAAGGCAAGTACAGGTGGGAGAAACCAGCCAGAGATCAAGAATAAAGGACAGGGTCACCTACATGACATGGAAGCTTTCTGGTAGTGGAAGATGAGAAGTCTACCAGGGGACAAATACTGGACAAAAAGCCCACTTGGCATTGACAAAACCCAGTAGATATGAAAGCTTGCTGGGTTTGGTAATGGACACATAAGCCTGCCAGGAACTGACTTCAGGACATCTGGTCTATGCATCTAAATGCATAGATGCATAGGGAGGCAGTCAACACCAGAAGAGGCAGTCAACACAAGAAACTGGATCAAGTATAGCGTTAGACGACAGGACCTGAATCAGAGGCAGTGAATCGGTCTAGAAACTGAGTGGACCTGACTACAAAATCAGAAATGGAACCAAAATGCAGGCCTGAAGCAGAATTGGGGGAAAGCCACCCTAGGAGATACATGGAACAGAGGAGGTAGGACTGGAACCAGGAACACTGCCCAGAACACCAGAATGCAGACCAGACAGACCTCCACAGGTAAGTGATGACGAGAAGACACGGCCTTTTAGAGATCCAGATGTGCATCTAAATGGAAACCTACAGACAGAGACATGAGGCACCCAAACACTAAGCAAGAGTGGTAAGAGAGATACGTGAAGACTGAGGTTTGAGGTGACATTAGATTTATATTATTGGAACTTTGCTGTGATTTTGGCCGGATCAGCCAACAATCTTATGTCTGTGGTGACCAGGGAATCAAAAGGGGAATGAGAAGTGGACAGGTTGGATTCCACCTGTTTGGTCTTATTATGTCCTTTAAGCTATCCTACATCAGAAGTGTCTGACTGCATCAGAACTCTTGGCCAGTCTTTTCCCCTTTTATGCCAAATACTGATTTTAACCATAGAAATAACGGGGGTCATTTATCAAATTGGTGTAAAGTAGAACTGGCTACGTTGCCCATAGCAACCAATCAGGTTCCACCTTTTGATAAATCTCCCTTTAAATTTTTAGGCCTAATGCTCACAATCATAATTTTGGTCCATGTTCAATCCCATTTCTATGGGTTTGGAAAAAAACGGACAGCACACGGATGTCATCTGAGTTCTTTTTTACAGTAGGCCCCATGAAATTAAGGGATGCGCAGAGACTGCATTAGTATTTTGGTCGGATCCAAAATGGATACGGTCGCATGCAGAAGGCCTTACTGAACTAGCTCAGGGGGGTGACATCTGTCAGATGAATGATTGTTCAGGTGACTGCTCAAAACTATGGTTTAAAGCAGTATTTGGCATCAAAGGGGAAAGACTGGACGAGTTCTCCTGGATCCTGCTTTTCACACATCACACAGAAAGTTGTGTGATCCCATCTGCCAAACCTTGTGGCTTTCTTCAGATGGGTCCCTACACTAACACTTTTGTAAAAGCAGATGTAATGTGGAACTGCTGTGGACATCTTTTGACCACAGACCCCACAAAATCTGAGTTTTATTAATGCAGTAGTGGTATAAGCTGATGCATCATATGTGCAATATCTCTGGGTGTCCAGTTACACAAAAAAGTCTTAGGGTAGGGACCCATCTGATTGAGGTCGCCGTGACGTGGCAGATGGGCTCGCACAATTTCATTACATTGTGCGCTAAGAACCTCATGTTTAATTTTGAAGGTGTAGGCAGAATATTGCACGTCTCACTTTATATATAATATGGAGTATAACTGAAGTATAATCTGAATTTTCTAAAAGATCACTCATGTAGGCTCTGTTCAAATCAGTTTCATGGTTTCCACCAGAGACATCCAGGAAGCCACGATGACTTATAATGGGATTCATTGGTTTCCACTGATAGGAAAAACAGCTTCTAGCGCTGATGTGTACATGTCCATAGTCAGGCTAAACCAGCATGGTAGTGCAGCATGGTAGCTCAGTGGTTAGTAATGGTGCCTCTCTGGGGTCCTAGGTTTGAATCTGACCAAGGACAACATCTGCATGGAGTTTGTATGTTCTCCCTATGTTTGTATGGGTTTCCTCTTGGTACTCTGATTTCCTCCCACACTCCAACGACATACTGATAGGGAACTTAGATTGTCAGCCCCATTGGGGACAGCAAGTGATGTTGATGTCTGTAAAGCGCTATGTAATATGTCAGCCAGGGGCGTAGCTAAAGGCTCATGGGCCCTGGTGCCTGAGTTCAGCTTGGGCCCCCCTTCCCTTAGTGCTCTGTGTGTCTTCTTATGTAGCACAAGGGTCTTTGGGCCCCCTCAGGCTCCTGGGCCCGGTAGCGACTGCTACCTCTGCACCCCCTATAGCTATGCCCCTGATGTCAGCACTATATAAGGGGGTAAAATAAAGTTGCTATTTGGTTCATATCGGGCATTTAAAGGGTTATTTCCATCACATACCATGGGGGCTTATCGCTAGGATATGCCCCCATTGTCTGATAGGTGCGGGGAGAGCTGTGGCTGGAGGACCCCAGGTTTCCCGGGATCGACCACCACCTAGCACTGCTCTAATACAAGTGAATGGGTGTACACCGCGCACTCGTGGCCCCTGCTCCCATTCATTTCTATGGGGCAGACGGAAATAGCTGAGCCAGCGCGCGGCTATTATCGGGGGCCCCATTGAAATGAATGGAGGGCAGCTGTGCATGCATCCTCCATTAATTTGCTGCTCCGTTCTCGTTGTAGGTGCGGGTCCCAGAGACCCTCACCTATCATACAATGGGGGGCATTTCCTAGCGATATACCCCCATTGTCTGTGATGGGCAGACCCTATTTAATCTTTACAGGGACACAAGTCGTCTCCACTGTCACCCTTCTGTTTGATCTCGCCTTGGAGCCGCTGTCTAGATTCTGTGATAAAATCGGTTGCTGATGCTCTATTACTTATATTTTCTTGCCGGCACTCACTGGTGGCAGTGGAGTCTCTGCAGAAGACATCGAGCACTGTACAAGAGAATACTTACCATGTGCTCCTCCGCTGTTTGTGAAGCTGCCGACATGTCAGTCCATCCAGAAGTGGAGGTGCTGGAGGCACTGGTTCCCTGGCAAGGTGTGTGCACTACGTCTTCTACTGCTTGCTGAGCAGCGAAGATAATTAGTGAGCACTCGCTGGTAATGTCGCTGAACCTGGAAGTGGAGGCGCCATCAGCTCCATCTGCAGTCATCTCCACTTCTGCGTTCAGTGAGGTCACCATTATCTTCGCTGCTGGGCAAGTAGCAGAAGACGTGTTGCACATGCGCCTTGCTAGGGAACCAGTGCTCAGGCGCGAGATATCAGTGCTAGGCTCACATCTAGCGGCGGGGGCGTGTCCAGACGGCAGTCAGCCTAGGCTCCGCCCCTCCAGACTAGAGCAACCGATGTCCTCCTGCTGCTGCTAGGAAGAAGGTAAGTATTTTGTGTTTATTTATTTATTTTTTTACTTTCTGTGAGTGCACAATGTGGCATATTACTGGGGGGGGACAATGTGAGCATATTACTGGGTCGGGGGGGTACATGTGAGGCATATTACTGGGGGGGTGGACAATGTGGCCATCATTTACTGGGGGGGGTACAATGTGAGCATATTTACTGGGGGGGGGGTACAATGTGAGCATATTACTGGGGGGGGAACAATGGTGAGCATATTACTGGGGGGTACATGTGAGCATTACTGGGGGGGGTACAATTGTGAGCATATTA